>CABFOV010009406.1:0-19589 GCA_902141375.1 Timema poppense
CACATCTTACTACCCATTTGGGTTATACGTTTGTTTAGTGATTTAATTATAATTTTTATCAATCGTAAAACTAAGATCTTAAACAATTTGTTTTTGTATTATAATCAATCTAATAAGTTGTGGATGTGCTAGGTAATTATTTTTAAAAAATCATTTGAATTCCTAAAGTAAGTGAAAAACTTTGTTTTAACTGACTTGTGAAACTCTTCTTCATTTCTACCCCAATCCACTAAACGCAGGTGATTTTCTGTTGTGTATATTTAAAGCGGGATTAATATAATAATAATAATACACCATTATTTACACAAACCAAACTTCAAATGTGTGGCCATAAAGTGTATAAACTTTGTATAGCAAGTTTATAATATAAAAATTGTCAATCTGTCTCAAGCGGATACAATCTGGCAACTGCGCGCGCCATAAAGACCTGTTATACAGTTTAAGAGAGGAACGGCCTTTAGGCACTAAAACTGGGTATGTAGTTCCATGTATAGTTTATCAGGGAAAGAAAGTCTGCAAATTGTGTGTTTTAATACTGTGTGTGTTAGTTGTGTGAGGGGTGGTTCTACTATCAAGTAAATATATTGGCACAAGGTATGTGCAATATTATCGTGCGTATTGCTCCTCTTAAGTTGTTTTGTAAGTCATGTGCTGACATCATCCATTTATTATTTTTATACAAGTTCGTCCTACCATCCAATTATTAACTATGTAGGTGATAGGGCTGGATGTTAATTATGTATGTTAGGCACGATGTACTTGGTTAAGTTAATTTGTAAGTTGTATGCTGATATAATCTGTGTATCATTCTTATAAAGGATCGTCCTGAAAACCAACTTGATGTTTTGATAGTTTAAAAATATATTTTAGTACTGTCTTGAGCCACTGTTAAATTCTTGATGTTTGACAATAATTAGTCTAGAATTAAAAACGCGAGTTTTTTGAATAAAAATGAGTGGATTAGTGTTTTACAACTTGGATGAGTCACACCAAGCCTTTTCAAGGCTGATTAAGACATAAAGATCTCCATAAATTGACTATTTTTTATTTTTTATTTTTCAAATTTGTATAAACTTTTTAAACATATAAGATTTTTTATATTCTTAAAATGTTACATGCCTTAATAACTTTTTAAATTCTATAAATTCTATTAGTAGTATTCTATAAGTTTGACTATTTATTCTTTTTATTATTGACGGCAGATATATGTTTTTGATTTTAACTGTAAATTATTCTATTGTTTCAATATATATTTATTAATCAATGACATTCATTTTAATTACTATAACGCGTATAACCCAAACGGGTAGTAAGACGTGGTGCTAAATAATAGCAAAAAAAACAAACTATAAGATTAGTGTTTTTAATTCTAATTACTTTCAAACATCAAGAATGAAGTCTTAAGTTAAGTTAGTTTTTAAATCGTGTGTGGGTGTTTCATGCGTGTCTAGAAATGATGCGTTGAAAAAAAATCATTAATAATAATAATAATTTCAATTTCATTTATTATAGTGCTGACCAGCAGTCGTGAGATCTAAGCAGGCCAGCAATGAAAAGTACACAAGTATCATACAAACACATATACAAAAAATAAATTAATTTAAAACAGCTAAATAATTATACATACAGATTAATAATTAAAAAATAATAATAAAAGTCTATATCATCTTATTAGACACTTGAGTTTCCACAGCTGTCTTCGATGGCAGAAGCTTACGTCAGTTACGTGTTGATAAAAGAGAGATTCTCCCAGATATTTATTTACTCCAAGTAGAAACTGTGCTATAAACGGGGGAGGGGTGAAGCGGGACTAAAATAACTTTAAAACCTAGCTTTGTGTGAGTCGTTATCTTTCACTCACCCTCGATAAGAGTTTTTTAGTCACCGCCTCTTCTGTGTTTGTCTGGATAGTGTATTTACTAGCGTGAGAGAGTGTGGCTGACGCGTGTTGTCTGCATTGGTTGCCCGGAAACGGATTAAGTTACTGTTAATTCCTAATATTTAAAGACACAAATCAATGATTATGGATTTATAATACTTAGAACGGGTGAGTTGATGTTTTTCTTATTTATAACATCTAGAACGCGTTAGTGAGTTGATATTTTTGTGTTTCAATGCGTAAAATTATGTTTTATTGAATTATATTATCTAATTTTATTAAAAATTACTATATATGTCAATAAATATTACCTTAGCTTTGAAAATTATTTAAGCTGCATCAAGAGTAGAGCAGAACAACGAACACGAACATCTTCACGAACATGTTCGTTGTTCGGTTCGCTGTGACCGAGTGTCCAGACTTAAACAGAACATGTTTGCGAACACGTTCGCAACATGTTCCCAAAGTTGGTTGGTTTTTAAAATTATTTTTACTAATGAATAAAACCGATATTAAATTAACCAACTGGAGGGAAAGATTGCTCATGTGTGTGTTTAATAATATATATCAAACCATTAAAAAAATTGGATTATTTTACTTAAGTAGAGATAGTTGCAAATAACTTTAAGTATTGACTTTATTTATCTTAATTTCACAAACAATGTTTCCTATTCGGTAAACAAACAAAACAAAATAATAATAATAATAACGTTTCTGGAAATAGAAATTGGGGAACAATCAGTCTATTGAGTCGTTTTAGTAAAACGAGGAATGCCGACTGAGAAATTAGCAACAGGCAAACAAGGTGCAACATCATTAACAGAAACTCAGGTAAAATGAAGCCTTTAGCCCTCCGCCTACCCGCCTCGGTGGCCGCAAAATCTAAAGCGTTACTCTAGTGTTAGACTAGACTGCCGAGGACGGGTAAATCAGAGTTCGATCCCAGTCGGGTGTAATGAAGGGGTTTTTCCTAAATGTTTTCCCACGCCCTCCACGCAAATGTGGTTCCCTTCCTCTAAATTAAAACTATCTCATTCCTAGCCCATTAGTGTAATTAGTACATAGGCACACAACCTGAACGGGTAGTAAGACGCAATACAAAAAAAAAGTCCTCCCCTAGTTTTCACTAAGTACTTTGAGCGTATTTTCCTTACTGAGGTCAAGCATATATTTAATCTACAAACAATATGTTATATATAGGCCTATACATATACGTATATAAAAATAGTTTGTATATAATTTCTTAACTTTTCCTGTACCGATGCTATCGTTTTTTATTTCTTCTTTTCCTTTCCAAGGGCGGCTATTAAACTTTCTATTTTTTTTCCTGCACTCGTTTGCATCCCTGTCCATCACGGCCCCAATCTCCTCCACACATCCTGTTTTTCTATTTTACTATATGGAGTTTTGGATCCTTAATATTCCAGATTACCTGATGTGGTTTATGGAGCTTTATGAGCTTCAATTGCTCTTTAAAACATTCAATTTTTATACAATATGCTATAATAAAAAAGGTTATTATTATTATTATTATTATTACTACTATCGATGTTTTTTCTTTTTGTTCTTCCGTTAACTACCCTTAATTTTAGGGTTAGATATCTAATTCCAAAAACTCCTCAGGGCAACCCTATGAATACCCTAAGTAACAATTTTTAACCCGATCAATAAAAGAGTTTAGGCTCTAGTCCGAGGTTCAGGCAGACAGACAGACAAACGGAAATTCAAAAACCACTTTTCCGTATTCGGGGGGGTCATGAAACGACGAAATTCATCAATATCTCGAGTTGGATTTTTTTTTTTACGATCTCAATACTGTATCTACTTGTAAGATAGAGAGAAAGTAAAATAAATTGTACGGAACCCCACACTGACTTTCTCGCTCCATAGTTTGAAAATGGAAATATTTAATCAAATCTCGTAATATATGTGAAACGAAATAATATACACTAGCAAAACCGAACACAAATAATGCTAGACTTATGTAAAACATTTTTTTGACTCCCGGTTCTATATTTTATAATTTTATTTTTAAAGAAGTAAAGTCCTCATTTATATATTTGGACCATTAAAAAATATCGATATTGGGTCTACAAGGGTCAAAACTTCGTATTAAAATTCCTACTTCCGGTTAAAATTTACGACATTTTATTAGAGGTTGTACATCTAATGGTAATCGCATTGCTATTAAATTCTTCATTTATAAATTTTGACCAATAAAATAGATAAATATTGAATCAAAAATGATAGAGATAGATCATTGTTGTACAAACATTTCCCCTAAGAGGTTAACGGGAAAATATTCTACTTTTTGAGAGACTTGTTTTTTTTTGCTTACTCTATGGCGTTAGAGAATTATTTATTGTGTTAAACTTGGGTAGTATCTCTGTAAAACTAAAGGTCACAAAATTGTATTAATTTATTTGCCAATTTGCAAACTATTGGTTTTATAAAAATATATTTTACATAAAAGTTTCTTAGATCTAATAATACTACAATTTTGCAATTATAAGTTATTTATTATATCAAATATTTGCGGAGATATGGAAATTTCCGCTTCTGTAAAGTATCATAAAAGTCATTTTCATGGGAAAATGAAAATATTCATTTTATTTATAATCTTAATCAACTCCAAAGTACGAATTTTAATCGAAATCGTTACATCCAATTTTGAGAAAATTAATTTTTTCTCTCTTTTTCGATTTTTATTAAAGTATTCCTAATTCTAGGGTTAAACAGACACACCGACAGATGGAAAAATGCAAAAACAACTTTTTAGGGTCCGGAGGGTAATGAGACGTCTACATCCATCAACATTTCGGGTTAGATTTTTTTTACTGTCGCAATATTTTACCTTTGGTTTTCGAAAAGTTAAATATATATATATATATTTGCGTATAGCGTGAAAGTTATTAATTTTATAAATATATGTTTCAGCTAAAAAATTTGCATTATAAATAGACCTACATATTTGCAATGATAAGTAATTTCATATCTCAAATAGTTACGAAAATATTATATAAACTAAGAATTTATGCACCAGACCGGAACCCTTAAAGTAATTTTGCTGAAATATTGAGAGTAGCCATTTTGTCTACACTAATATTATGAAGAGGAAAGATTTAATTTTTTGTTTTTTTTGTTTGTAATGGATAAACTCAAAAACTACTGGACCAATTTTAAAACGTCTTTCAGCAATATAAAGCTACATTATCAGCGAGTAGCATAGGCTATATTTTATTTTGAAAATTTAATTTATTCTTCATAAAAATGTCGATAGTCACTCATATTTTATGGTAGATTCTATGATGATTCTTCAATGTGTGTGTTGAAAATAATAATGCGGAGGGGTGAGGGGGAAGGGGGAAGGGTCTAGTTTGAAATATTTATGTATGTTTTGAAATGAAATTTAATCAAAATTTTCAGAGGCAATTTTGAGAAAATATAACTTTTCTCTTTTCGCCCTTCAGTAAACTACTCTTTAGGGTTATATATCAAATTCCAAAAACCCATCGGGGCAACCCTATGAAAACCCTAGGTACTAGGTTTTAGCCCAATCGGTTAAATAGTTTAATCTCTAGTTCAAGGTACAGACAAACGGAAATTCAAAAACCACATTTTTTTGATTCGGGAAAAAGGAGGGGGTTCATTAAACCTCGACATTAATCAAAATTTCGACTAGTTTTTTTTTACCAGTTTTATCTTTCAGACGTGTCACTCGCGCTCTCCAGTCTGGACACCTCTCATTACAACCAATGTGTTATATTTTATTTTTTAGTCGCCCACACGCTCGCTCGCCCAGTTTGGTCGTACACTTAGGAGGGGTGCGACAGAAAAGTGACATAAATACAAGAGGGGCTTTGGCTCTAATCTTTGTTCGCATAGTTCACCATGCCAGTGTTCTTTCGTTGGTTCCTTTCTTGCCCTCACGCAGCTATTCACTTTCAACCGCCTTTGCTTTTATAGTTATTTATTATAATTATAAGGCAACCCGCATCGCTGACACGTGGACTAAATGTCAGGCTCATCTAGTCTAGTCTACCAGTGACAGGATCTACTAGGATTTGAATATCGACTGGGTCTGTTGAAGGTGTTTGTCCCTAATGTAGATGAGCTATCAGCTAGCTAACTTACAGCACGTGGGTCTACAGCCTTTCCAAGCATAGCATTTCCTCCATATTCAGCATTAACTACTTAGCTAGACTTATCCATCCATACTGGTGGCCTTGTGGCCATCTACTACAATCTCTAGCTGCTTAAATTAATATTATCTGCACTAAAATATTTTAAAAATAAATACACTAAGCGTGTCCAAAGCTATAAAGAAATCCGTAAGCAAACACAATTATGTTGTTTTTTTTCGCACCGTGTCTTACTAACCATTCTTCTTGTACGTTTATGAACTAATTACGCTAGTGGTTCTAAGGATTAGGAAGGTTATATTAAAGGAAGTGTACCCACACTTACGTAGAATTAGAGTGGGAAACCATTTTGTAAAAAAACCCACCATCAATGCACCTAACCGAGATTCGATCCTTAATCTCCTGGTCATTAGCAGACCAGTCTACTGCGAGAGTAGCATGTTTTACCATGTGGCCACCGAAAATCATCATAATTATGTTAATACATGCGGTATATCACCGGACGTCCCATGCTCGGATCCTGTGCGGCTCAATAAACACCTTGATCTTTCTCGATACGCGTGTGTTATTTATTTGTGGGTGATAGATTATACTGTCTTGTATTCGGGCACCAAGATAAGTACGTTACTCACCTACAGAAATGAATATTAATATTCAATTTATTAATTTAGTTGATTTATTAAAACGCTTAATTGTGGTTAACATAATAGGAATCACTTTTGCCATGATATTGTTTACGATAAAAACCGAGTTGGTGTGTCTGTCATACATCCATCTTTATAGACTGCTAAAACATGAGTAGTTCTTAATTAACCTCCATAATTCTTAACCGCGAAAACGCTAGTTGGAGTAAATAACGCGTGTCCTTTCCTGCTTGCCTTGCGGGATTCGATTCCAACCCCATGGGTCTCCAGGAAGGTTTTACCCAGTGCCACCCTTAGCAGACGCGGGGCCCTGGGCAAACTTCATTTGGAGAGCCCCCAGTTATCTGCCTCACTCCAATCATTCCCTCCAAGCATATTAGAAAAAATTAATTTAGTTTAATGTTATTACCGTAGTTTGTATCACCTATATACCCATTTTCAGCCGTATAAGGTATCAGAGAAATGCCCTAAAAGGTAAATACTGTATACTGGGTAGCAAAAAAAAGTCCCAAAAGCGAATATAGGTGCATCTAAGAGTATTTTTTGTTCTAAATTCAAATCTATTTTTAGATTTTTTTAATCACATATGAATTTTGAGTAATACCCATTTAAATTTTACACTGTTACGTTTATCAAAATACAGACATAATAAAGGGCTTATCTCACCTAAAAGTTAGAAGTGTAGGATTTTCTGTTGTATTTTGCTTCTGGAACATCCCTCTTAAGGATCAACAATATTCAGCAAGCATATTTTGACTCATCTTGCCTTGGTAATTTTTTCCATTCCGGAAATATCTTGATGAAACCGTTCACCATGTTTGTCTCTGAGTGCTCCAAGATTTTCTGTGAAGAAATCCAGGTGCGAATCTAAGAAATGTATTTTCAAAGAGCGTATAACCTGAACAGGTAGTAAGACGCGGTGCTAAATATTATTATTATTCTTTTCAAAGATATGTTACATCTCATGATTTTGTAAGAGTTTAACAAATCATTCCATATTTCTTTGCAGTTGTCTGCCTTATGTTTCCATAAAAAGTTCCAGCAAATACTATTGAAAGAATCCCACCCAACCTTTTCAACCTGGTTTAACTGACCATCGAAGTTCTCATCTTTAATCAATTCTCTTATTTGAGGTCCTACAAAGATCTCCTATTTGATCTTTGCATCACTGATCTTTGGAAAATTTTGTTTTAAGTATGTAAATTCAATTCCACTTCGATCCATTTCTTTAACAAAGTTTTTCATAAGACCAAGCTTTATATAGAGTAGAGGTAAATACACTTTTTTCAGATCAACAAGTGGTGTATTGACAACATTCTTATTCCATGGTTTTAGTGATGTACGCTTTGGCCACTGATTTTGGGTGTAGTGATTTTATGGGTCTCTGCTGTCCCACTCACAAAAAAATAGCAGTACTGCGTGAAACCAAGTTGTAGTCCAAGCAAAAGAGCAATGACTTTCAAGTCAGCACAGATATTCCATTTGTATTCATCATACTTAATTTTTTACAAAAAGAATTTCATGCTCACGTATGTTTCTTTCATATTGACAGCATGAGCTAGTGGCACTGATGGAAACTTATTTCTATTGTGGAGAAGCACAACTTTCGAACTAGCTTTAGAAGACTCAAAAGATAAACGCCACTTCTTTGTTTTGTACTCGTGATCAAGTGCTTTCCTAACAGAATAAATACCATTACAAAAAACAAACCTATCTTCAAGGGAAAATAAATAATTAAAGTCACTATGCCTATCTCTAAAAACACAAACTTTTGTTTCTTTGTGGAGGATATTCCAGCCTTTCAATCTGGATCCTAAAAGTTCTGCTTGCCTTTTAGATAGATTCAAATCTCGTACAAGGCCATTGAGATCTCCTTGAGTAAGTAAATGTGGTTCAGAATATGAACAGGAAGCTTCAAATGTGGGATCAAACCTTACATAATCATCATAATCATCATCATCATTACCATGCTATACATTCACCTCTTCTTCTTGTCCATCATCATTAAGTATGACATTTTCTGGAGGTTTTGGCACCGGCAATTCTTCACTATTAGGCACAGGCCTCATGGCAGATGATAATCCAGGGTATGTCACGGTGTGTTTTGATTTAGAATTGATGCCTGAAATGTTTATGAGACAAAAGTAACCATCTGTATAGTGATCTTTTGGTTCCTGCCAAATCATTTGAACCCCAAAAGTCATGTGCCGATGACCCTTTACCAGCTCGTGAGGAATCTGACACAAGTGACACAACAAAAATGAGGAGCCCAATTTTTAACTTGGTCACCAATATTGCAACCAAAATAAAGCTTATAGCCCTTCTTAATGAGTGGAGTAAAACTACGTTTGCTATTTTTAAATGTTACCTCACCACAAATGTATCAAAAAGAGTCCGGATAGTTAACACAATTTCTAGGCATTGTAACACTTGGTGTTCCTTACACTATAAAATATATACTATGCAACATAAACACTACAAAAATATATCACTGAATTGCATTACTAGCAACTTATAACAGAGAACCAAACACACATCATTAGATGTTCACGGAACGAACTCTGACCAACAACCTGACAGGAGTGCTGACTGAGACAGTAAGCAAACAAAAGTCTGATTCATCATGTCCAAAGCTTGTCATATGTCACATTACTCATAAGGTTGAAAATAAGGGGGGTCTGAAGGTTTTTTCACAAAGCAGGGAGTCTGTTATGCCAACTTATGCGATTGCTAGCAACTTCGCCCACTTCACTGGAGAGAGAGTTTACTTACACACTGTATAGTCTTAAAGAGGGTGTAACTTAAAAATTATGGGCGATAGAACAATTCTGAGACAATTTTTGAAATCAGCAGAAAAAATACGTATAGATTACCCTTGAGTTGCCTTGGGACAAAATCTTTGTTGATTAGTGTAATCAATTAATGTTAGAAGCCGTTTTCTTATACAATGGGCTAATTTCTCCCCAACCCTTCTTTAGATTTTCTTCACTAACAAAATTGATCAGTATAAAGGTACAAAGAACAACTGTGCCAAGTTTGAATTAAATCAGTTGATGTGTTAAAAAGTTATAGTGAGACATATCCACCACAGACAGACAAATGCAAATCAGTGAAGTTAAAACGGGTAACTTGCTTTACTCTTTCAATAAACGAAACCACATGATTCTGTTTTTGTTTGGTTTTATACTCTGACAATATATCCTAGGTCACCTATACAGTTCTAAACTTTAAACTACTATTTAAAACCTTCTCACACTTAATTTATATTTATTTAAGATGTATATTTAGCATGGTTCCTAAGTTTATTTAGCTAATTTAAAACCATTACACGTTTAATTTTATTATAATAATAATTATTATTATTATTACTAAGAATGCGCAAGCAAACATTTTCCACCCCAACTTTTTTCTCCCTATGTCTCCTAAACAAGTGCAGGCCACCTGCGTGGCTGCTCCATTTGCACACCCCTAAGAATAGTCCTGCCCTTCACCAATAGCTAGTTAGCTCTGTATGACTTTTCTTTTCTGAAAAATCAGGAGCTACACTTTCACTTCTAAATAACTAGCATAATCCGGTGGATTGGGGGAGTTTTTATCAAGGCCAGTTCTTTCACAGAGTTTGTTTTTGTATGCCAGAGCAATAAACAACCACCACTGGAACAGTTAGTGTTTCTGTGAACGGCAATTTATTCCTATCTTGGGTTGTAAAAAAAATGTGAGGGCTGACATATCTTATATTAGGAACGATAATTCTACAAGATTGAAAATGTTACTAGAAATATATCACTCTGCACATAATTTCAAAAATAATAAATAATGCTATAAATATACTCGTAATGTTGAGGACTTACATTGATCAATTCAATTCAATTTTATTTTTTGTTTATTTTCCTTCACCACATCTTACTACCCGTCTGGGCTATACGCATTTTATTATTCTAATTGGATAAGGACTAGGAAGGTAAAATTTTGAGTAACTATACCTTCATTTATGTGAAGGTAGGTTGAAAACTGTTTAATGTTTTGTTTACGATCTTACACACTAACACCTGTAAATTCCTGGGCTGTATTTGAATAGTCCAAGTTCTAATGCCGTACCCGGTGTTGGCAACTTAGTATTTTGTGAGGCTCATTTCTCGTGATAGCTTTTAATTTCAAAAAGCTTAAAACCACCATTTTGAAAATAGCACACCGTGAGCTACAAGAATATGTATTAAAAATAGGGAGTTTCATTTAATAAAGTAGGTGACCTGGCGGTCTAGGGGTAAGGTGTCAGACTTCTGTGCTGGCGGCCGGAGTTCAATCCTCGGTCCCGGCAAAGATTTATCTGATTACCAAACCCTTTCTTCACCTCTGACAAGACATCTTGTGAATGTGGGGAAAGCCAGGCCTCCACCGTGGTTCGGATTCCACGTTAAAACTGTAGGTCCTCCATTTCATCCCACAATCACCCTACCATTACACATTAGCGTAAGTGCGTGTAGCCCGAACGGGTAGTAAGACGCGGTGCTAATAATAATAACATTTAATGAAAATCAAAGTGACATTAACGTTACCTTAGCAACGCCACCCACCCAAGTTCATACCAGCCTTAACACCTTACTTCCCCCTCATAAACTTTTGATTAAAACTTTTTTTTTCTGCAATGCGTTGTTTTCGAGATATTTTGGTGGAAACTTTTCAAATGAAAATCCGGTATATATTCTTAAAAGAGTACTACTGGTAACCCTAATGAGTTGTGAAGCCATTTGTTTTGTTTACTTTTTTCATCCAGTATGTCATGAAACAAATTGAATGAAATATTCAAATCAAACTCAGTTTTTTTAGCACCGTATCTTACATTTTGTTAAGGTTATAGGAATCTGTAGACTAATTAAGCTAGTGAGTTAGGTATTAGAAAGGTTGAATTTAGAGGAAGTGTACCCGCATTTGCGTGAAACGAAAGGGGAAAACTTTATAGAGAAAACCACCCTCAGTACACGTGGCCAGGATTATAGCCCCTCCCAGTCATCTGTAGTCCAGTCTATTTCAAGAGAGACTCCTTAGACCATACGGCCACCGAAGCGGGTGACGTTTGCTTAGATCCTTCTGAATCATCAAGAGTAATTTCATTATTTTGCCATTTCTAAACACAAGTTTAAGATTATCACTAGTAAGTGCGTTATTAACTTTAACTCTAACATGTAAAACAATATTATACTTTAATTTATTTGATGATATTTTTTAAATTCCCGGTTGAAATCTTACGTCAAAACTCAAGACACTTCAGATTTTGCTCAGGGCTGTTGGCCATGGGCTCCCGTTTTTATGAGGCACGGACTGTAAAATGTTAAAATTGTTACATTCACCATTTTTGTAGTGGTGTTGGATGGGGAGCGTTGTTAAGAGAATAAAACCACCGAAAAATAATAAATAAATGAAAATATCCAATAAACTCATGATTTTATGAAATTTTGTCACTCCTTCAGAGGTTTTCTTTCGATGTACTTTTTTATTTATTTTTTTCTATCTAAAGTATTACACGTAGAGCTTCTGAAGTCTGATTATTTTTCTGACAAGTGAAGGCACTCTTAAGGGTGCTACTACTAAGAGAAAATATCCTCAAACATTTCTAATCAGGATAGCAGTTCTGAAACATTAACACCTTTAAAAAATGTATCCTCAACTGAATTTATGTTATGGCTCTGTTAAGATATTAGTTAATCTGTTCAAGAAAGGAGATATATATCTTTCTAATTTTATAACTGATACATTTTGGGTGAAATATCGTCGAAAGTGAGATAATTTCACCGTTTCGTTAGTTTTTATAATCAAACAACTAAAAGTGTTAGATGTTTAATCCAGTAGGGACATGATAATATATTGAACCTCTATTTGGGAGTGAATCCTATTTTAAATTAACAAAACACTTCTTAAATAATGCGAGATTTCAGGACGTTTGCAATGCGTCTAAGCGCTCCTGTAGGCGGTCCTCTCACAAACTAGTTTTCTCGAACCTGATCATTTATTGCATCCACATGAACTGTATCAGTTTTAAGTTGATTTCATGAAGATCGGTGTTTCAGCTTATTTTGCTACTGTCAAAATTTGATTGTTGGAGGAAAAGGACGAAGCCAAAGGAGCTCAAAATTCAGCTATTTCAATATATGATCCTTGTATATCATAGGATTTTGACAATTCAGGTGAAATACAAATTGGTTTTTGGAATGCTTTCACTTTTAATTTTAACTTTTGTCAATTTCAAAACTAAGCTTCATTTTTTATTTCGATTGTACTTAAAAGTGTGGTTTATTATTATTATTATTATTATTATTAGCACCGCGTCTTACTACCCGTTCGGGTTGTACGCACTTACGCTAATGTGTAATGGTAGGGTGATTGTGAGATGAAATGAAGGACCTACAGTTTAACGTGGAATACGAACCACGGTGGAGGCCTTGCATTCCTCACATTCACAAGATGTCTTGTCAAAGGTGAAGGAAGGGTTTGGTAATCAGATAAATCTGTGCCGGGACCGAGGATTGAACCCCAGCCGCCANTAAATCTGTGCCGGGACCGAGGATTGAACCCCAGCCGCCAACATAGAAGTCTGACACCTTACCCCTAGACCGCCAGGTCACCTGGTTTATTATTAATTAAACATATGATAATAACCGTAATTACATATTAAAGTAACCATAAAGATGAGTTGATAACAGCATGAAATACAAGTGAAAAATTCCTTCTGTGACTACATTTTCTTAGCCGGGGAGGCAAGAAATTCTCGCCCGAACATTTGCTTTCACCTTTTCTGACACCTTGGTCATTTTTCAACTCCACTGCACTGTTGTTTTATTTTAATCTTGTCTTTTTTCGTGAACTACGGGACTATTGTATTAACGACAAGTTCATGGGTAGTGTAGAGTGGACTACCAAAATAAAGTAGTCGGATACTCAAAACCCTCGCTAACAATATTTGTATATACTAATAGAATCTACGTAAGATATCATGGTCTGCGTTTATAGATAGTTGTCTAACAATAATTCCAATAATCCTACTCAGTGGTTTTCCGATGACGGGAAGTTAAGAGGTTTGAATCCCAGCTGGGTGTACTGAATGGTTTCCCACTGTTCCTCTCCACCCCTGTGAGTACCTTTTCCTCTAAAGTGTTATCTTTTATCATCTCCCCCCCATTGGCATAGTTAATTTATATGCGCATCCAACTCGGACGGGTGGTTTGGGGTTGGGGGAGCACCAACACAATATTAATAATATAAAATAAGAGTTATTTTGCCAATGTTGATAGCAAATATTATTTTGTATTCGTTCTTTTTAGCTTACCATCTTGCATCAATAATAATACTCTAATCTTAGAGGTTGGTATGAGGATGATAATTAAGTAAAAGGGCACCAACATCAGTATGGTGAGAATATGGGGAAACCATAGTGATCATATATAAACTTTGGAGACACAAACTATGGAATTACAAAATCATTCTGGTACAAATAAGAACTAAATATTGGAATAGGTTTAGGAATGTGTACTGTTAGTATCCTGACAACTTAAAACACGTTAGAATCTTGTCTGCGGTCAGGCATAATCCCACTTAAATAGTGTAATTGCTTAAGGCATGAGATTGACACGTTTGATATAGACGAAATGATTGATTATATGTAAACTACTAGAAAAGTACGTTTAAATTATATTGATCTTGACTCTAAAACCATCTCGTACAGCACTAGTTGCTAGATTTTCCAAGAAAAGGGGATAAGACAAAAACCAAGATTTTACAGAAGAGCTAAATATGTAAATTGTTCTTTAAAAATTTGATTCTAAACTCAAGTTGTTGAAAATGTGTAGACTAAATTATAAAAGTTATTTTTGGACCTTTGTGAATAAAATGCCCATATCATTATTACTTAATTTACAAAACCTATATACAGTATACATTATAAATACAGGTTTGCAAATGGACAATGTGATTTTAAGCATGCTGCTATATGAAGATGATACCGTATTAATGGCCGAGTATAAAAGTGGCTTGCAGTGTGCATTAAATTGTTTGAATGTGTCAACAGTCAGAATGGATCTACGTATGTCTCCAAAACTAAGATGATAACCTAGTATAAATGGAAAACTGTTAGAACAAGTGAATGGTTTTGTGTATCTTGACAGAATATTCTGTGAACGTGTAAGTATGAATGGTGAAATTGACATACGGGTGAATGCCTCTCAGAGAATTATTTGATGTAAGCCTATGTGGACTAATGCAAAGAATGAAGTAGTATTGAAAGATGCAAAGACGGCAATATTTAAAGTGGGTTAGCTCCAACTTTTTTTTATGGATGTGAAGCGTCGGTTTTCAGTAGAAACACAAGACAGAGTAAGATAAATGCAGTTGGAATGAGATATATTAGAAAAGTATGTGAAAAAACTCGTATGGACAGAGTCAGTAATGAATGGATGTAATGCTGAACAAGTGTGGTTTGAAAGGGAATCCAATAGGTCAATGTGAAAGAGGTTTTTTACGTTGGTTTAGGTATGTTGAGAGGAGGCGTGTGGGTCGAGTTATAAAGCAAATTTATTATGGAACTGTGTGTGGATCAAAGGGAGGAGGTAGGCCATGTAAAACGTGGTTAAATTTTTCAAACGAATGTATGAAAAAGAGAAACAAAAGAATTTTAAGAATAAAAGAGTTTGGATATTGTTGAATTGAAGGGAGTATGCAAGTAAAGGTAAGTGTGGGGAAAGTTAGTGAGGATGGATTAAGTACGGCTTTTTTTATAGCTATATGCACAGTTTCTTTATTACCCCCTAAGGGAATGGCGTGATCAGGTGTGTGTATATAGATGTATGTGTACCTTAATAAAATAACTAAATCTGTAATATAACTACATTTTTACATCACACTCATGTACTTAATTTAAGGGCATTGGTACCACTCGAATAATCGTCAAACATCAGATTCGATTTTAAGTCGAAAAATTATAAAGGCTATTGTCTTCTACAGACCCTATCCAACTTAATAAAAAAAATGAAGGACCCTTGTGCTTTACGTATTTAGATCCATTGACCTAAAGGCCGTCGTGTTGCTGGTTCCTGTGAGACTTATCTTAACCGAAAAGTGTTTCTTATGGTGCTACAGACAGCTATTGGTAGGTTTCAGAGCTTGAACTTCTTAGTATTGCTGTAGTTTACTTGTATGTAGACAGAAGCAGATAAACATTCTTACCTCCAACACTTGTTCAAGATAAGTCGGCTTGCATTGAGCCATTTAAAGCAATTCCTTTGCTGAATGTAGCTCCTAAACAATAATCATGTTTTTCATGATTCATGAATGTGAAAAAAAGCAACTATGAATTATTATAGTTTATTCTTTTACCTTTGAAATAATTTTCCCTTGACCATTACGTCCAGAATCGACAAAGCTAGGGGAATATGTGTACACTGGTGACTGGCCCTTCCACTCCCTATGTTCTCATACAGGGAGGATGGAGGGTGGGGGTGAGGGTTTAGAAAGTATTGTACAGCGATAAATTTCTTTTTGTGTCTTCAAATATACTTAAATCTGCACATTTTAGTGTTCTTCCTTAAGTAAATACTATCTTGACAAAAAAAAAATCGTTTCGGTACTTATGGTTACCTGTACGTTACATTTTTTAATATAGGCCTATAATGTAGTCAATTCTGTCGCATCATTTTATAGAAATGGGTGGGCTATAAGAGGGAAGGGCAGTTTTGTAATGTTTGTTTGTGTAACGTAGTTATTTCCTCACTACTATTTTTTTTTTAAATTCTTAGTATAACCCTAATGTGAAGTTTCTAATATTTATTTATTTTTAATCTGAGAAACTTTGAATTGCATGATTGAGTTATACTATAATTTTTATTTTGAACTAGCGTTTATACCTAGTTTCACCAGCTGGCAGCTATAACATATTTTCTATTATAATAGACAAATAATTATTTGATTAGAAAATATCTGCATGTCCTAATTTAGGCCTAAACACACTGTATTGAACCATTATCTTTTTTTTAAAAAAAGCTAAAGACATGCAATAAAAATAAAAAAGTCCCACTATACATTTTATAGCGTACTATCCCAACATAGGGTTAAAAGATTGTACTAAAGATAAACTTATAACATAAGTGTTGAGATCGGTGGTCTTGGAGTAAAGTGCTTGCCTTAGTAACCGATGTTCGTGGGTTAAAACCCAGCTGGGGTCAATGTATTTTTCTTGAGCGATAAAAATCCGCAACACAACTTCTTTCGGAAGGGCATTAAGTCCGTTGGCCCCATGTCGATTGTGGCAAGTAAAGTAACCCTGGAAAAAGGTATATGAAAGTACGTCCCCGGCAAAATTGGTAGGCCCTTTCTCTCTCGCTCATAGACATTCTCGTGTGCTGATATTTAATCAGTCAGTTCAGAAATGACCCATTAAATTCCTCAAATAAAAAATGATATATATATAATATTAATATTCAGGTCATACAGTTGGCAATGGTGCTTGTGTCCTAGAAACTTATAATCGGTTTCATGGAGCGTTTGTTTAGGTTTAAATTTACCTGACACTGACACGGATACCTACGTAAGTACAGAGATTAAAACAATATTGCTGTTGGGATCAAACGTGATACCGCTCTTATCAGCTCGTGCCTGTGTTGTACTTGCTGCCTACACTCAGGGGCAAGAACATCCTACGGCAAGGTTTTCCGCTTACACTGGTACCCGCACTCTTTCACTGACATTTATTTATATAACTGGCCTTGCTGTATAGAATGAGCAGAGTCCATAGCTACTAACCTAGAGGTTCCGGGTTCGATTCTAAGCTGGTATTGGGGGATTTCTCTCTAAAGAGGAATAATTCCAATGGTCAAAAGGGTTTGGTTAATTAGGTTTTAGTCTGGTTAAGAGCTTCATTAGCTTTATTCCATCATATTAACTACCATCATCTTCTCCCCTCATCGGATCATGGAAAGAGCCTCAATGAAAAGGATGTACGATTGTACAGTCAGGCGTACTTTGGGGGACGGTACAATAGTAGTGACTAAGCTTTGCACAAATCGAACTACATATTGACACGCCATTATTATTATCTACTTTTATAGATGACAGATTCAGCTCTAATACGATTATTTTATGTTTGTATGGACAGGAATGAGATGCCGACAACCTAGAGGGGTTGTAGGTAGCCTTAGCTTTCAGATCACCCCACCTGCTGCAATCTGGCAATATGCACGAGTGTAGTGAAGTGCCTAAGATTCACTCTCATATTCGCAATCACTTTACTAGAGTATTTTTTATTATTAAATTTCAATAAAAATCTATTTATGAACTTAAAAAAAACTTTCTTTCTTATATCAAATTATATTGATGTCTTAGCTCACGTGTCCATCAATGTGGATCTGTCAAAAAATCGTATGTGAACTGGTACATAAAATAACATTGATTCTATTTCTGAGCATGGTCTTTTTGAATAACATTTTTTAGAGCATGAACTGGACTTAAAATACTAATAATAATATTTAGCACCGCATCTTATTACACGTTCGGGCTATACGCTTTAAGTACTAATTACGCTAATGGATTAGGAATTGGATAGGTTGAATTAGAGGAAGTGAACCCGCATTTGCGTGGATAGAGAGTGGAAAACAATATAGGAAAGACCACTCCAGTTCACCCGACCGAGATTCGAACCTCGATCTCCCCGTCCTCAGTAGTCGAGCTCAACACGACAAGCGTGTTAGCCAACTACGCCACCGAGGCGGGTTGACTTAAAAGCAAATACAATAAAATTGTTGTCCAATCATCTTTGATAGATGGTCACGATATTTAATTTACAGATGTCAAAATTGTCACCATCTGTTAAAAGTGACAGATTACTGACTCACATCGCTGGAAGCGTATATTAAATTTAAGGATAATCTGGTTTGTTTTGTCGTTGTTGGGGAGGTCGAAGCTTGAATCCCAGACATGTTTTATAAAGTTTTTTTTGTTGTTTTTTTTCAAAAATGGTTTCTTCGATCTCTATATATTTCTTTCTCCAGATAAATGCAATGCGTTTCCTCTAAATTCGACTTTCCTCCTCTCTAGTCCTTTGTGATAGGGTATTTCCTGGAACAAGCTAGTTGCAGGAGCTTCCTTCTCTTTGCATTAACTTGAGAAATTATAAGTTATATATCTACCAGCATTTTGTTGGCCGGTCTTACTGGAATAGTAGCAAAACTCCGGTCTAACTGTTGAACGATTTTTAGCCACGCTTACCCGTGTGTTTAAAATTACTAACCTCATTCACTTTCGTGAGAATATTTTTTAATTTTACTAAACATTAGACACTTTATAAATAATTTTGGTTGCGGGGGTAGAAGTAAAAAGATTGTTAATTGGTCACTCATTTAGTAAAAAAAAGTATTTTTTTTTTCAATTTCTGATCCTCATTGTTGGGGCAAACTATCTAAATCTCAATTTCATATAGTCCAGTTTGCTGGTTACGTAGAGGTAGGGGTTCAAATCCTGGCTAGGTCTGCATGAAATATTTTCCTATACTGCTTTATACTCTCCCTCGATGCAGATTTGGGTGCATTTCTTCCTAATTATACAATATATACGTAGTTATTAAATGCATAAGCGTTTAACGCGAACGGAGGTTGGATGCAGTGCAAAAATTACATATTTAATAATAATATTCATAATAATATATTACCGAGATCCAAATATTTTTCTTATAACTCAATTTTTTGTATTTTATTTAAGCTAAACAGTTGTATTTTTATTGTAACTTACTTCTAAGTAATAATTATGATTAGGCCTATTGTTTGTGTTTTTTGTGCCACCACGGCCGCTTTCTTTTAGTTATACTAAAGCTGGCGGCCGGGGTTCAATCCTCGGTCCCGGCATAGATTTATCTGATTACCAAACCCTTCCTTCACCTCTGACAAGACA
>CABFOV010009407.1:1555-19582 GCA_902141375.1 Timema poppense
ATTATTATTTTCCAGGTGATTCTTTGAGTCTTTGTTAAGCCTAGGAAGTTTAACTGTTCTATATCCCCGAGGTATGTATCTGTGCGAGATGGTTTTGACGACTTCAACAAAGTTCTAGTAGTTCTCCGTGTTATGGTCAAGATTTATTATTTCTTTTTCAAGTTTTTTTTTATTATTTGATAATTAATTACATGATCCAAAGAGCTAGAGCTCACTTATAGGACTAAGGATTTAAAATTATTGATATTTTACATGAATTTAAATTTTAAAAGATTTAAAAGACATTATGAATATTTTATCATAAAATAAAAGTAAAATAAATAAATCAAAATACACAAAACATAATAGACAGCAGTACCACTACAATGTTACAAATATGATAATTTTGAATCATGTGTGATAATTATATGAATATATTTTATCAATAAACATTAGAAAAAGTATTAAAAAATAAGTATAAAATCATAAACAATAAGAAAGTTCCTTTGAAATAAATATAAAAATTGAGGAATATTAATTAGTAATATAATAATAAACAAGACATGTAAGTTCAAGGAAATAATATCTATTCTAGAATGCTTACTGTGAAAACATAAGTTATATATATAATTGAAATATGAGTGTTAATATTGATGAATACATTTTATCAATAGATGTGATATAAATCTAAAAAAAATTAAAATAAACTAAAAGTAATAACAATGGCAAATAAACAAAGTATTTTGAGATAAAAATGAAAATTGTGGAAAATTAATCAGTATTACAATAATAAACACTTAGGTATATTCAGGGAAATAATAATAGTATATCAAATGTTTACTGTGAAAAGATAAATGTATTATAATAATTGTGATTGAAGGCAAGTAGGTAGGATAAGACTTAAGTAAAGTATTTTACAGTATTGTAAGCCCATTTATTACATAGGAGAGATGGTCGCCAAAACTTTATATAATTTTGTTCTGTTGGGTTTAAAGTTGTTCATGGGCAAATAAAAAAATTGTAATGTATTTTTTTTAAATTTGTCCAGTTCTTCTGTAAACTTTTTCCACTCTATTCATTTAAAATTAAACCTCCTTTTGAACTGAACAGTTTTCTTCTTAACTGTTTCTATTAAGCAAATAATAATAATAATAATAATAATAATAATAATAATAATAATAATTATTATTATTATTATTATTATTATTATTATTATTTGCTGAAACAATAGTTATTATTATTATTTGCTTAGTATTAATAATAATTATTATTATTTGCTTAACAATAGTAATTATTATTATTATTTGCTTAATACTAATAATAATAATTATTACTATTATTTGTAAGCGTAAATTACTCGCTCCTAATGTTTAGTATTCTTGTGTTCATTCACTTTTTATATTTTCAATTTAAAAACGGACATTTTATCTTCCTTTTTGTTAATCTCAGTAGCTACATACCAAGGAACAAATATCAATTAAATGCGCCAGGTACACTGCTATGCACTCGTACTTATAATCTAGCTTGAGTTTATGGGAGGCCTTTAGTTTATTTTTCCATCATTGTCGGACTTATCTTAGACTGTGTATTTTTACACGATTTTGAAATCGCTTTGTAGTTTTTAAGGTAGGCCCATCATTTTATTTTTATTATTACATGCTTCATAAATCAAATCTATAAACTTTGTTTACTTTAGCTTTAACGTAATAAGGCTATGTAAAATAAATCATTCATATTATAACTTAACCTTTTAAAATTATATGTAGGTTCTAAGTTAGTGTGGAATACTGGTGATACAAAGTTTTAAGTAGGTGTGTGTTGACATTTATTAGTGTATAAATATGGATTTTCTATTTATTAGTACGGTTAACGTGAGTGCTAACTAGAAGCACCACTCTTGGGACCTATTATAATAATATTTTATCAAAACATCTAAAATTCACCACATATGAGAAGGAGCACAGGGGAAGAAAGATTAGAGTGTTTATCATGTAAAGCTTAGTAAATTGAGTTTAAAGTTTGAAACACTTTTATGTGTCTGAGTCATAAAATATTTTTAAATTTTTTCTTCGGCATTTATATTTAAAGGAGATGTTATACTTGGTTACAAATATTTCCTTGTACTTGTAAGAGACCAGTTTGGTACTGTTTTCTTCCAAACACATTTCATTAAGCTTTTTAACATTAATATCTGACAAGTATAGGCCTACTTAACTGACTTACAAGTGAAAACTGTAATGGGACTTTTGTTCTTGCAAGGATTGAATGTGCTTATGCACTTTTTGCACTGTCTCACCTGTTATATCGCGAGCAGAATGTCCAGCGACCTGGAAAACAGGGAATTTGCTTGGTCAGAGAAAACTTATGGAAAAATCATGAATTTTATTGCAATTGCTGGACATCTCACATATCCACACAAAAACAAACATTACTTTTATTTACAGTTCAGTAAAAATAACAATGTTTTCCAGTTATTACACACCTCAAATCTATTTAACACAGATGTCCCAGTTGAGAGTGCTGATCTCAATTCTCAAGGTCATCATGTGATTTTCAAGTTATCTTTATATCCCTAAAAGTTGAATTATGGTTATGTGCATGAGTGAGAATTGATAACATCATAGGGAAATAAACTATAAAAAAGATCATGTCACGCAACAATTACTAAACTGTACTAGTGTAAGCAGTAAGAGGATCTTTTGACGTCTTACTCACTGAAATCTAACTTAGATCACACTACCTGGCATCCCATTGCTTTAGGCTGATATCTCTAAACACCTCACAGTGAGATAATTTCAGCATGGGAAGGTTATGCGTCAAAAAATAGTATTACAATAAATTGCAAACTTAATAAAAAATACACAGTGATTAGAAAAGTTGGAAATTGGTTCTGGAAAACCTGGAAAAGTCGGGGAACTTTAAATATATTTTGGCTGGACACTGTGGTGAGGCCTGTTTGTATGTTGGCCTATTTGGTCTGGGAAGACCTCTCCATTCTGTGTCATCTGCTGTTGAATTGTGTGTGATTTCATGCAGAGGAATGATTGTCTTGTAGCAAACAGGAATTTCAACCCCTTGGCTGTCCCTTACCACACAGATTTTATGCTTTAAAGAGCTGTAAACTGGGGTGAGATTGCTCAATTTTAGAATGTTTTGTCGTATAACTTTTGAATATGTTAATATTTTCTTCTGTAATGTTGGTAAAAAAGTAAATTATTTTTAAACAATCTAAAACTATTGTTACATTTTTCACATTGTTAACAGTAGGCCAATATTAAAATAACAGTGATCAATCTCACACCTAAAGATGAGGTGAGTTTGACTATGGTCATATTATTGCACAAGCTTATTTGTGTTGCCATAAGAAGTGAACATTTTCACCCTGGCAACAATCACTCAAGTAGTTTTTTATTATTAATATTTTAGGTAAATGAGGTGAGAATGTTCACACCTGTACCATAATTGTTTAAGGAATATGTCCAGTGCTTATATTGTCTTTAACAATGAAAACATATTTTAATACCAATTCTTGAAATATATATATAGGGTAATTGTTAGAAAAATGTATTTTTACCATAAGTTCTAAAAACATAGTATAGTTAACATTAAATTATGTATAGAATTTACATCAAACATAAAAGATTATCAGCTATTCTCTCTTTTAAAATGTGTATAGGTCTACTTTGCTTTATATTTTAAATTAAATCTTGTTTTTGACATCATTGTTTGCATTAAAACATCTTTTACAATCTGATGGACCCGCCTCGGTGGCGTAGTTGGCTGACGCGCTTGTCGTGTTGAGCCAGACTGCTGAGGACGGGGAGATTAAGGTTCGAACCTCGGTCGGATGAGCTGGGGGTGGTTTTTCCTAAATAGTTTTCCACTCTCCCCCCACGCAAATGCGGGTTCACTTCCTCTAATTCAACCTTCCCAATTCCTAATTCAATAGAGTAATTAGTACTTAAAGCGTATAACTCGAACGGGTAGTAAGACGTGGTGCTAATTATTATTATTATTATTATTATTAAAATCTGATCTCTCTTTATTTCAATAAATTTATCATCATACGCGGAATGTCACATAAATTTAAATAAATGGGTTTGTAATAAGGAATGAGATTCAGAAATAAATCCTACTGGTTCTACCTTAGTGACAGCACAGTCTCAGGGGATCTTCAGAACACCCAAATTTTATTTCAACAGACAAATGATGGTCTAATACATCGTGACCAAGAATAATGTTTGAACAAAGATCTGGTTGGACATTTAAAGTAACTTTAGGATAGATGTGCTCCTTGAATGAAAGATATACTTACAGAAGAACTCAATGATGTATCCTAAAACAATATACTGAACAGTGTCGACGAGAGGACTCCGCAGTGCAGTGTAAAAATAATTTTTATTTTTGAAAAATTGAAAAAGCCTCTCAATTTTAAACCACTAGAAATGTTTATATTTAAGATTTAACTCAATGTTTATTATATTTGGGTTCACAATCAAGCTTTGACAATCTACAAAAAAAAAACATTTAATATCTCGGGGTAAAAAAATATATTTTATAACAATATTACAGACAATTTGAGCAAGGACTCTCTCTCTCAGGACCTCTGGGTCATGTTGGACAAAAATGTACCCTTATTGATTAATCTGACTTAATAGACTAAAACTTACTTACTAAACAATTTGAACTCCTTAGATCTATATACATTACAGTCAATTTCCTCAATGAGGTGGTTAATAAGAATAATAAATATTGAATAAAGTTATTGCATTTATCGAAGTTATTATACTGGCCCAAAACCGTAAAGTTACGTTCTTGAGTAAATTTCTCTTACAAACAGATTGTTATATAGTCTGGTGGTAGCTTCTGTTTTGGAGACAGTTACTGAATAACTCACATGTATTAGCCGTGGTCTGCTGCTATATTACGTCCCATCAATCCTTTGGTTGATATGCTAGGGTTGTAAAAGGTATTCTTGCTAAACTTACTTAAAAAAAACTTTCTTTTTCCTTTTTATTTCACTCACCTCGTTTTGCCGTTTTTTCCTTTCTATCCTTTTTTGCAACAATCATCCAAAAAATCAACTCCCAAACAAAACAAAACCTCGCTTCTTCTTTCTCTCTCCCCTTCCCCCATTGCTAGAGTCCATTTCTTTCCTCCAAGCATAGTGCGGCCATTATGGGTGCTTCCTTCGACAAAATGCAATTAACTATAATTAATTAAAAGTAGTATGAAACAAAATAAATATTCACCTAAGAATAAATTATAGCTAAATAAAATATAAATTTACAGAATTAAAATTCTTACAGCAGTAATTCTATTTTATATGATATTGACAGCCTTTGGAATTGGAATACGACACACTGTTCCATAGCTGACTCATCTAGAGTGAGGTTAGGATTTTCAAGGAGTCTCTGCCTTATTCTGGACTCTGGTGACCCAGCAATTAAAGCATATTTAATACATTCACAACAATTCACTTCTGCAATTACATCTTTAAAGTTACAGTCTTTGATTCGAAGCTTTAAGGATTCCCACAAGATTGTCTTGCCTGCTTGCTGCTTCCTGTTGGCGAGATTGTGCCGAACAAAAACTTCAGTAATGGGTTTTAAAAAGACCCCTTCACAATACACAAATGGCATACTATTCACTTATTTAGTTATAACTAAGTGGTGACACTTGATTGGTAAGAATTCATAATTTTATTTGTTCACTTGATGAGCTAGTATGAAATTCATAAAAGTTTTGTGTCAGTTATTTGATTCATGTTTAGCCACAGAAGATTCAGGAGTCGTTCAGGTCTTATGAGCTTGTATATGCTCAGTTTATAAAGTTAGACTTTGTTAAATATTATTATTAGCACCGCGTCTTACTACCCGTTCGGATTATACGCACTTACGCTAATGTGTAATGGTAGGGTGATTGTGAGATGAAATGAAGGACCTACAGTTTAACGTGGGATCCGAACCACGATGGAGGCCTGTCATTCCCCACATTCACAAGATGTCTTGTCAGAGGTGAAGGAAGGGTTTGGTAATCAGATAAATCTTTGCCGGGACGGAGGATTGAGCCCCGGCCATCAGCATAGAAGTCTGACACCTTACCCCTAGACCGCCAGGTCACCTTTGTTAAATAAATTGAATTAAATAAATCAGAATAACCTGTAGCGTAGGTTTTATCCAACAAGCTATACACATCAACTAAAGATAACAAAAGATAATTGGGCAAAGAACAAGAAATATCTACCTGAAAGAAACCAACATTATTATCACAAGAATTGAATAAGAAACATCATGTTTATTTGCTGCTTTGCGTGATGATAGCTTGCTACCAATAACATCTCTCATAAAAGCACTTTCAAGATGGTCCTCTGAGAAATTTCCAAAGCTAGGTACACACGGCACAATTTCTTGTACAAAATCTGACCACAACGCTTGCATACACATTTACCTCACTACTGTTCACACAGCATATGCGATTGCACACGATATTGTAAGCAATGCGATAGTTTCTTTGTTTTTACTGAAATAATAACAGATAATAAATAACTCATTGACAAATATATTGAGTTTAGTCTTTATATTTATTATAATACAAATATAACTTTAAATTATAACCACTTATATTAATTATTTGATGCCTAATAAATATGTTCTCATACATTCAATCAGTTCAGTTCTGGCAAAATGTGTTATCTATCAATAATAAATGGTATGACACAATCACACAAACTTTTTCACGTTGTGTATCATAGTGCAGAAGATAGGTTTTAAGTGAACTACCCTCAGTTATGTGTTCCTCATACAAACAAACGCATCATCTTATTGATCGCAATAAACATTTAAACACTTTTTATATAGCAATTTTTAATAAAGTTCAATTATATTTAACAAAATTCAAATTTTATTATCTTTCAACTACCCTGAAATTATTTATTTTTAAAAATGTGTTGACATTAACACCTCATACAAGTTGGGTAAATGTTGAAAGATACACCTCACACAAGAATCAAGGATATGTTGAAAGATACACCTCACACAAGTCAAGGATTCAAGAGACACCTCACAAGAGCCAAGGATATATTTCAAGAAACACCTCACAAGAGTCAAGGATATGTTTCAAGAGACACCTCACACAAAGAGTCAAGGATATGTTTCAAGAGACACCTCACACAAGAGTCAAACTGTTGTCCTAACTGTTACTGAATGGCTGGCTGGTTTGGGATAGCCATCTTTTGCAATATCTGTATCACATAGAATGGTTTGATACTTCATGTGAAAGAAATTGGTCCATTCCCCCACAACAGAGAATCTCACACCTTGTTCGATACATGATGCCGAGTTGTTCCGACTGATTCCAATCGATTTCCTTTGTCTATCTCCACTTTTCTTTTAGTTATTAAAGAGAGGATACATGAACGCAACAAAACACATTCTTACAAAGCTATTTTCTCTTCTTCTCTAACGAGAGGTTGTTCACCTATGTACGCTCAGTTCAATCAAGTTAAGATTGAGAATAAGTAGGCTTGGATGTCATCTTTCTTTAGTCTCTTAATATTTCAAGTATCTGGAACAGTTGTGGTAACACTGATAACAATTTATGAACCAATTTCAAATTAACTAGTGAGTTGCTTCAATAGCTTTATCTATTACTTGCATGGTTCTTTTGTTTATAATTTTAACTAAACATTGGGAGCCAGCAGGTAATTTACTAGATTGGACAGCAACAATACACATTTATTACAATAAAACAACTTTTTATGTAATATTTTATCATAAGCTATAATTCATACAATATTCGCTTACAGTTTCAGAGTATCTCATGTTTCTAACTCGAGCGCAACATGAATCTGAACAAGGCGATAGTACCCATCATGTTGGGACTTACACTCTCTGGAGTCAGCGCAGCTTTGGTCTACTTAATCTTCAGAAAGGTAAGTTTAACTTCTACTCCACCCTGTTCATTTAACAAATACAGTATTATACAACCCATATGGGTTTTATGGCTTATGGGGAAAGAACGCAACACATTTGATATTTGTCATGAAAACATGGATACATTTTAAAACATTAATGCTATAGTTAGAATTAACAAAATTTAAGTAAGAATATTTAATTACTTTATTGGTCAAAATTACAATACAAAACATATACAATGTGAAAAGCTCAATACATTTATCCCTTGCTTGTCATAGTAGGCGACTAAATGAAAAAGCTTCTGCACAGGACATTCATTCTTGTTGTCGATGACCTTGGCAACATACATGGCTTCACTTGGACAGTTATTGGATTGCACTTGAGCTCCGTCATGAAAGTGCGCTGATTTTAATATATTTAACTATCGAGAAAAGATCGATTACATTCATGAGGGTTCAGGACATAAAATTAGCACTTTCCTGCGTCCACTTGCTGTGATGACCTCTCTTCTGGTGCTATACACGTGAAGGCTGCCACGTCTAACGTTGAATGGAGCCCTTCGTTGGGAGAGTTAACAGGGCCTTATATGGTAGTACCATCTGGGATCACCCTGGGTCTACAATATGAGTACTGGGCAGGTTGTCCTCAAAAAAGGTATGGCCAAAACTATTTTCAAAACTTGACATCTTACTATCTGCTAGCACCGTAAGGCCGTCCACTCCTATTTAGCAGAAAATAAAGGAAGTGGCCCCAAACTCTCTTCCTGGTAATGTCTTGAGTGGAGGACAGTGAAAACCTTAATCTTGTCAGCCCATTTATTCTCGAAAGAGTGTTAAATGGTGCAGCAAAATGGGATGTATCGGTAAGAAAACCATGCAATGGCACAATATTGATCTAGACTACAACTGACGTTTAGTCATCAACATAATACCTTTATCTGAAATACCGTTGAGCAGCTCGTCTCATTTACAGTTGAATGTGAACAGGATTCTCATGATACACCATGTGAATCTCCTAAGTTCTGCGTCAACTGCAAGGGTCCGCACTCTGCCTAGTCTTGGACCTGTCCGAAATATAAAGCAATGAAGAAAGTCCTGGAGATTCAATTTGAAAAGAAGATGTTTCATGCCCAGGTACGCAAGGAATATGTATCCATTCAGGCTCCAGTATTTCATTCAGACCTTTTACAGCCAGATTGTTAGCCATAACATAAATTGCCCCGACTGCCATTGCACAGTTAATCTCTCTTAAAACCTCTATGCGACCTATGCCATTAGTCTCTACTCAAGACATCCATAGTCATACTGTGCCAACTACGGTGGCGCCAAAATTTGTACGCGGTGCAACCATTTCACAAAGGTCATATACACCACCAATATCCCTGAGAAACACTTCTCGAGAGCCATCCCTGAGTCGTCCTTGAGGAACCTCCTCAAAAACATTCCAGAGTTCTCCTTGGTGATCACCCCTGACTCCTCGGGGAACTGAATTACCTGCAGCTGTTGTACAAGCCACCCACTCTCGCCTCTGCGACTCAGAGGCTGAGATGGGGGTGGAACAGGTTAGGCCACAGAGGTGAGTCCCACTGGGGCTTCAAAGAAAGTCCTGTGAGATACTCCCAAAACTAAGTCAAATAAAAAGACGCTGAAGGCCGTAGCTAAGACTTTGTGCAAGTAAGCAACACCCCGGTTTCTACTGGAGAAGTGAAAGTCTCTCCTTAAGCAAGAGGTCCAAGAGATATTCAGGAAGGCAATATGATGTGCTTGATAGTGAAGATGATGTTGTTTATTTCTGGAATACTCTTCAAGTTGTTCATTACAAGATTCAATTTGTGTGATGCACGATGAAAAAAACATTGCTTTCTCATACTGTCTATCGTTTTTGCAATAGTGGTGGCGTCAAGGGCAGGGAGCTCCACAAAACCCACAACATCCTCCCCGTTTGTAAGAAATAATGCACCACATGTTCACCAAATACCATATAATAGTGCTATCATTTTAGAATAATTTATATTTACATTTATTATTATTTAAAAAGATGTACAAAAAAAAGTACTTTTTTTACAAATTTACAAATTACCGATAGAAAATATGGTTCGTTTCCTATGAGAAATATTATTTTTGAGTTTGCGAATGGTAAAATGAACACATTGGAATATGTCATTCATTAAACAGGTCGATCAAAAGAAGAGCTTAATAAAAGCATTCTTTTGTGGTATGTGTTGCCATGTATTCAAGAGATCCCATAACTGAAGAATTACAAAATCATTTATGTCCAGAAATAAATTTCCTTGCCAACATTCTATTTCTACTTTTAGCTAGTTATTTTTATTTATTTAATGGATTTAGGGGGGGAGGGGTTAAGCTGCCCCTCTGGCTAAACCCATGTTTCAAAATGACTGTATATAAATATTTAAAAAAAGAAGAAGAAAACTATGTACATTAAGCCAATTAAGTTACCAACAACTTTTACACAGTATAGATGAATTTCAAAAATCCTATTGTTCATTCTAAAATTTACACCACAATAGAATTACAGCCTGTAATTTATTATCTTTCTTTTCTCGCCTTTGCGAGTGTAAAATCTATGTTTGAGTCAAATACTATGTAGATAAATCAACAAAATGGCATTTTAACTCAATTGCATTGATTTTATATTAAAAAAATAATTTAGCACCACACCTTTCTACCTGTTTGAGTTATATGCTTATATATTAATTATGCTAATGGTTTTAGAGATTAGGAAGGTTATATTTAGAAGTATATCCACATTGGCATGGAGGGAGAGTGGAAAACCATTTTGGAAAAAAAAAACAGGGGTTTACACCCGACTGAGATTTGAACCTCAAGTTCCCCATCACCAGCAGTCTAGTCCTCCTAATTTTTTTTATTATAAAAATGTGAACTTTTGTGTGACATAATGGAACATCCCCCTGTGAAACAATATAAAGTGTGACATATGATGTCTAGAACGATGAAGACCTGGATGAGAAGTATCTAGCCATCAAGACGTCGAGGCCCGCTCTCATCGAGGTGCACATCCCCAAGGACTGTGTGGGGGTTATAATAGGGAGAGGAGGGAGCAACATCAAGGGCATCCAGGACCAAACCAACACCAAGATATTTTTCAAAGATGAGTGTGAGTGGACCAGGGTTGCAAAAATGTTCATTTTCTTTTGTGCTTTAGTTAAAGATGTTATATATATATTATCTTATTTGAACCAATATTCAAATATATTAATTATTTGAGATCCAGTAAAACATATTCTAATTTTAATATAGTGAGGAAAGGGCTAATAAGAGACATAATAAAGGAAAACAATAACGCAACAATGTAATTCTTGGTAACAATACTTGTATAATCTAGCAGGTTTTTTTAAAAAAAGATTGTTTGTGTAGAAGGAATAAAAAAGCGAGAGAGGAAGGTACAAATTACTAGAAAGCCAGCTGCAGAATTTATTTGTTGCTTTCTTTACTTGAATATATTAGTGCGTTAACCGCTATGCAGTGAATCTTGAAGACAAAGCTATGTATGCAAAATATAATAGGTGTTTTTTGGTTGTTTTTTTTGTCTGGGCAAAATTATAACAACCATGGAGTGGACAAAATTACACAACAGCTTATATAATTTTTTTTTTAAAGATAGATCAGCAGTTACTCAGCTAGTTGCATGGTCCAAGGCAGCGGTTGGCAACCTATGGCCTGTCAACTGATTTTATCTGGCCCGCAAAAGACTTAGCAAACAATTATGTTCATAAAAATAGATTGATAACTAATTTTTAAGCACCTTTTCAGGTTATACACATATATACTAATTACGCTAATGGGTTAGGGATAAGGAAGGTTACATTTAGAGGACGTGTACCCACATTTGAATAAAGAGAGAAGGAAACCATATAGGAAAACCCACTCTCAGTACACCGGCCTGGGATCGAACCACGATTTCCCTGTCATTGGCAGTCTAATCTATTGTGAATGTGACACCTTAAACCAAGCGGCCACCAAAGCAAGTAGTAACTTATTACTATGAGAAATATTAAGTTGAAATTTATTTTAAACAGGTTCACCAAACTCTTTTACCCATGCTGTCCGCAATATCAGAAAAGCTCCTAACCCATAGTCCAAGACATCACACAATAGACTGGACTGCAGATGACAAAGAGATCGATGTGCAACTCCCAGTCGGTTGAACTAATGGTTTTTTTTCTGAATAGGTTTCCCCTCCACATACATACGAGTACACTTATACTAAATTCTACCTTCCTCATTCATAAATTCCTAACCAATTAGTAGATACACTGTTTTTAGCATTATTAATTTGTAAACATATTTTGGTTTTGAAAAATTGTGTTTTGTAGCATTTATATTTTAAAATTTAGCATTATGTAGCAAAGTGACAGACATATAGGTTTAGGTATATAAAGACAACTTCCGTTTTCAGATACTGGCGTACAGCAGGGTGATCTAGTTTTTATAAAAGAATGTTTTCTTTCAAACCAATTTTCACAGTATCACTTATGAAATCAGTCTTTTTAGTCTTGACTTTCTTCGCCTTCTGGTTCATTTCTAAAATTCTACTTTGTTGTATGCTGCAGCCAGCAAACCCTGCCCTGCGTCCAATGATTTATTTGTAACATGCCTGCTACAAAGGACACGTTTCTTCAGAGTATCCAGTTTTTCACACTCGAGACGACTCGTACATACACCACACATTAAAATACTTGAATCACTCACATGAAAATGGTCAGTTTTAAAATAACATCAGCATGTGTGCAATAATGTGAAAACATGACTGTACACGATCAAATAACCACCAGAAGAATGCAGTGATTGTCCTTGATAGGCAGTAGACACCATCATAAGCTCACTTGCAAGGGCTCGGTGTGGGAGGGAGGGGGTGAAGCCAGAGGAGGATGCACAGGGGGGATTGACTTTTAGCACTTTATCATTTGATCGGCTCATAACAATGGAAAAATACCAAGAAATACCAATCTGAAGAACTTTGAATGTGTGTCCTAGGATGACCAGTATTAAAAAAATGTTAAATCTACCCAATTGTCCCAATTTACAAATTACTTCACTTATAAAGGCATTTATCACGAAAACAGTCGTCTATTGCTTTATATCAAGAATTTAAAAATGTTTAAAAATTCAACCAAACCATATGAAACCTGAAAATTTTTACATTTAAAAAAACCCCTTATTTTGATGACTTTCAATTTTTATCGCTAAAATGAAAAAAACCATTGTATCTACCCATTAGTGTAAATATGTGATTAGCCTGAACAAGTGGTAAGACGTGGTACGCATTCCCCCTCCAAAAAAAATCTTGGTAGTTTTTGTTTGGGATCATAATAAACCTTTCATTTTTATTTTTTTACAAAACATTTTACTGGCTAAGAATTAATCAAATTTTAATGAATCACATTTTCAAAATTTTTCATTTACACCTCAATTTTCATCATAATTCAAGTAATGTGTTTACCTCCTTGGTCTTGGAGTAAAGTGCCGGCCTCAGGACCTGATATTTTGGGTTCAAACCCAGCCAATGTCAGCGAATTTTTCTTTTTGCGATAAAAATCTGTTGCAAAAGCTCCCTCGGAGGGGAAGTAAAGCCGTCAGTCCCATGCCGATTGTGACATGTAAAAGAATCCTGGAAGGTATGTGAAAAGACTTGGCAAAATTGATAGGCTCTTTTGTGCTCACTCATAGATAATAATAATAATAATAATAATAATAATAATATTTAGCACCGCGTCTTACTACCCATTCGGGCTATACGTTTTTAAGTACTAATTACTCTAATGGACTAGGAATTGGGAAGGTTTAATTAGAGGAAGTGAATCCGCATTTGCGTGGAGGGAGAGTGGAAAACCATTTAGGAAAAACCGCCCCCAGTTCACCCGACCGAGATTCGAACCTCGATCCCCCCGTCCTCAGCAGTAGAGCTCAACACGACAAGCGCGTTAGCCAACTACGCCACCGAGGCGGGTCTCACTCATAGAAACTCAATACGAATTGCAATGGGGAATCATCACACTTCCTGAACTACCCTAATACAGGGTATACTTTTCCCCAGTTCACAAGTCCGTATCTGCTTTATTACCACATGTCTGGAAGACCAGGGAATTTCCTGTATCTAGGAAAAGTTAAGGAATTCCCCCCCAAAAAAGTTCAAAATTTAAAAATATTTTAAAAGTCAAATTTTCTTACAGTTTTATTAATGACTTTTTTCCAGTGTATCCTCAGGAAATACAACATTTTTTACATATAACTTTTAGGTAATATTAATACTAAAAGTAGTGCTAACCCAAACTTTACTTGCAGGATGAGACTAAGTAGGTTTTACAAATATAAGATATTAATGTGTATGTGAAAACAGCATACCTACCTACCCACTCCATCCACTGCTGTGGCCAAATAAACTGCCTGTCACAACAAACTCAATTTATTTATTATTTTCTTGTTCAGGGTTTGATAAACATAAATATAACATACATTATCAGTATCTGTGCTAGCACATAACATATCGCTATATCTTCTAAGCATTTCTTAGTAAAAACACATCACTCTAATTGCATTGTGTAAATTAAGAGACTTAAATACCTGAATACACTTTACTTAAACACTGTTAACTACTAAATATCTTCCCCTCTTGTAAACAAACTAAGTTACTCAAAAGTGGTAACTTCACTCTAGTCTTAATTTAAGTAGTAATAGTGGCTTTGGCTTTAAATTCGATAAACATTTTATGAGTGGGTTGGAGCTTGGATCTTATAAGCTTTTATTATATTCTTGGTGCATATATCGGTGAATATTGACAAATCTTTTTAGTTTTCTGTATCATTTTTTCAACAAAATAATTTTATAATAATAAAAAAATACTGTAATACAAGTGAGTACAATTCCTATAAGCATGAGTGAAGTTATCATTTCTACATGCACGGGTGAGGTTATATTTCCTACAGGTACAAGTGAAGCTATCATTCCCACAGGCTTAAGTGAGGTTATAATTCTCACAGGCTCAATTGAAGCTATAATTCCCACAGGCTTAATTGAAGCTATAATTCCCACAGGCTCAACTGAAGCTATAATTCCCACAGGCTTAAGCGAAGCTATAATTCCCACAGGCTCAAGTGAAGCTATAATTCCCACAGGCTCAAGCGTGGTTATATTTCCTACAGGTACAAGTGAAGCTATAATTCCCACAGGCTCAAGCGAAGCTATAATTCCCACAGGCTCAAGCAAAGCTATAATTCCCACAGGCTCAAGCGAGGTTATATTTCCTACAGGTACAGGTGAAGCTATAATTCCCACAGGCTCAAGGGAGGTTATAATTTCCACAGGTTCAAGTGAAGCTATAATTCCCACAGGCTCAAGGGAGGTTATAATTCCTACAGGCTCAAGGGAAGCTATAATTTCCACAGGCTCAAGGGAGGTTATAATTCCCACAGGCTCAAGTGAAGCTATAATTCCCACAGGTACAAGTGAAGCTATAATTCCCACAGGCTCAAATGAAGCTATAATTCCCACAGGCTCAAGGGAGGTTATAATTCCTACAGGCTCAAGGGAAGCTATAATTTCCACAGGCTCAAGGGAGGTTATAATTCCCACAAGCTCAAGGGAGGTTATAATTCCCACAGGCTCAAGTGAAGCTATATATTTCCCACAGGTACAAGTGAAGCTATAATTCCCACAGGATCAAGGGAGGTTATAATTCCTACAGGCTCAAGTGAAGCTATAATTCCCACAGGCTCAAGGGAGGTTATAATTCCCACAGGCTCAAGGGAAGCTGTAATTCCCACAGGCTCAAGGGAGGTTATAATTTCCACAGGCTCAAGGGAAGCTGTAATTCCCACAGGCTCAAGGGAGGCTATAATTTTGTCATGCTCAAGTGAGATCATTAACGCCTGGCATTGCACAATAATGAACTGTGGATCCCTTGTACCTTGTCTGCTTTCACAACAACTTGAGAAAAATATCTTCCCAAAACTGCATTCGAACCAGTTTCAGAAGTGGAAGGTCTCTGTCTGAAAGCTCTTCACCATGTCTTAGGTTAAAGTGATTTGAAGTTATATTCCAACTATATTATAGGCTTATCACTGGAGACATAAAGGTGCAAAATTTGCAAGGAAATAAGTTTGATAAATACAATTTTTTTTAATGTAAGAAGGTACTGGAAAGGAGGATAGGAACAGATAAAAAGGAACGAACACAATACAAACACTTTGTGGTAATGATGTACATATGTTATTTATTTGGGCTACGTGTAGTCTAATATGTGGTGTACTGTTGGCAAATGTGCGTGTGTCTACCTTGTTTCAGTGGAGACAGATGAATTCAGAGTATGTGCGATACGAGGAACTGCTGATTCTGCTCAAGTAGCAGAGTTCATGATCCGAGACCTAATACTGAACCAGCCCCTCATTGAGACCGTGGAGATAAAGATTCCACAGGTACCAACTCGGTTCATACACTCATTATATCTCTCTATATGTATCATAAAATTGCCACATGAATTAAAATTTATAAAATTAAAGCACATTACCATGATTTAATGTTGCTACAAATGTTGTCATTTGGAACAGAAAGCTCTATTCCCAGGGAATACATTCATGTGAGTGTGGCTATTGAGGGGGAGCATGTTAGGCTCAGAGAACACACCGCCAACCTTGGTCGGGGAAAGGTTTTTTGTGTGTCCCATTGGGCTACCAGTAAGCCGTGGACAGCATGAGAATCTCCTTCTAGACAGAGGGTATATCGATCGCACGAAAAAAAACTATGTTTGACTACAATACATGATTAGTTATTTTTCTATGAGCTTTGTCAGCAGTTAATTTGGTCCAAGGAGAAAATTTAATCGCTCTAGCTGGGGTTCAACATGTCAAGTATACTGTACCAATACAAACCTTCTATAAAAAAAGTGCCTATGTAATGATAGAGATGTCATGATTTCTGTTTTCTTTGATTCCTATTCTTAAATTTTAACATCAACTTTTTAATCGGCGATTCCAATTCTTCTACATTTACAATTTAAATGTTTTTCCATGCATTCAATATCACATTATAAATATTTATTTTTATATTGTATTGGAATGATTTACGGAAGAATTAGAAAAATTTGAAAAGTGTAAATATTAAAAATCCACTAAAAAACTCCCATGTTTGTTTTGTGTAAGATCACTCTAATGTGCCCTGGGATGGGGCTTAGAATAGTTCCGCAGTGTCCCCTGCTCGTTGTAAGAGGCGATTTAATGGAGAAACTTCTGTACAGGATGTACCTCGTGGAGGACAAAGCTATCCTATATCTTTCATTTCACCTCCTTTTATTCTTCCTTCCCCCTTTTCTTTTATTCTTCCTTCCCCCTTTCTTTGTTCTTTCCTTAATTATTTCTTCCCTTTCCTTACTGTTCAGTTATGTGCAGAAAAGCCTCTAGAGCCCCCCAACCTTCTGCTGATGTCCTTGGCAACATACACGGCTTCTCTTGGACATTAATTAGATACCACTGCATTTGAGCTTCATCATGAAAGTGTACAGGTTGCATCATTTTAGTAGAAGGGACTTGCGGTCTTTCCAATCCTCAAACGCTGTGGGATAAGTACAAACAGTACATGGTGGAAGATATTTTGCAGTGGCTACAGCAAGTACATGCAGATATGACTTAATGAGCACATCTACTACGAAGCGAACAAAAATTGAAAACAAGGTTATGACAATGACGGGGACGAAGCTTCAAGCTTTTGGAATGGTAAGCCCTCGATGATCAGATGAAAATGACCTAAACGATGAAATTACTCGGGAATTTAACTATTATTTCACAGCATTGCAACAGAAAGTAACCAAATTAGTTCCTCGGTTGCTTCCAGAACAAAGTCACGTATTTCAACAGGTGCTACGTCAAGTAGAGTCAGGGAATGGTGCACTCTTTCTCGACGCCCCCGGAGGAACCGGGAAAACGTTTTTGATGCAATTTCAGCAAAAATAGCTCTCGAGGTATGATGCTACGACAATGTAAACTTCTAGTGTGGGACGAAAGTACGATGTCCCACTAAAAAGCTATAGAGGCGTTAAACCGAACTCTTCAGGACTTGTGAGACAGTACAGATATTATGGGAGGAATGGTAGTTTTACT
>CABFOV010009408.1:0-19579 GCA_902141375.1 Timema poppense
TCTCACAATCACCCTACCATTACACACTAGCTTAAGTGCGTATAACCCGAACGGGTAGTAAGACGCGGTGCTAATAATAATATAATGGATGGACAGATCTTTAAGAATAATATCACTATGGATATTTTTTTCTTCTAATTATTATGTTGTGTCATGAAACAAATCAAAACAGAACAATAACGAGACGCGTGGCTTCCCATTTAGCGAGCTATTTCAAACTATTTCACAACTTTAAATTTAGCTGTCTGCTAGTATCTCACGCATACGCACTGATTTAGTCAGTTGTTTTTAAAAGTTTCGATTGGATTTCCCAAATTGATTGTTGTCGCGCAGAAAAAAAAGGGAAACTTAAGTTATTTCAAGTCGCACCGAGAGGACAACGCTGATGTGGCTGTAATCATGATTGGTTCGTGTCGTGATTACGTTTCTGGTCTACTGTGATTTTTCAGCGAACATGTGAATACAGTATTTAAAAAAAATCAATTTATTTGAGGTATTCAACGTGCTTTATCTGAACCGACTGATTATATCAGTACACGAGAATTTCTATGAGTGAGAGTGAAAGGGCCTACCAATTTTGCCGTAAAAAGTATTATCACATACTTTCCAGGATTCTTATACATGCCATAATCGACGGCGGACTGGCGGCTTTATTTCCCCTCCGAATAAAGTTGTGCTATGGATTTTTATCGATCAAGAAAAATCCGTTTACCCCGGTTGGGTTTGAACCCACGAACAACGGGTCCTGAGGCGAGCACTTTACCCCAATACCACTGAATTTGACGAATCCACAGTAAGAAACATGGTCAGATTCAGAACTGGATGACACCACCACAAGAAACATGGTCAGATTCAGTACTGGATGATACCATCACAAGAGACATGATCAGATTAAGAACTGGATGACACCACCACAAGAGACATGGTCAGATTCAGAACTGGATGACACCACCACAAGAGACATGGTCAGATTCAGAACTGGATGACACCACCATAAGAAACATGGTCAGATTCAGTACTGGATGATACCATCACAAAATACATGGTCAGATTAAGAACTGGATGACACCACCACAAGAGACATGGTCAGATTCAGTACTGGATGATACCATCACAAGAGACATGGTCAGATTAAGAACTGGATGACACCACCATAAGAAACATGGTCAGATTTAGTACTGGATGATACCATCACAAGAGACATGGTCAGATTAAGAACTGGATGACACCACCACAAGATACATGGTTAGATTCAGTACTGGATGACACCACCATAAGAGACATGGTCAGATTAAGAACTGGATGACACCACCACAAGAGACATGGTCAGATTCAGTACTGGATGACACCATCACAAGAGACATGGTCAGATTAAGTACTGGTTGATACCATCACAAGATACATGGTCAGATTCAGAACTGGATGACACCATCACAAGATACATGGTCAGATTCAGTACTGGATGACACCACCACAAGATACATGGTCAGATTCAGAACTGGATGACACCACCGCAAGAGACATGGTCAGATTCAGAACTGGATGACACCACCACAAGAGACATGGTCAGATTCAGTACTGGATGACACCACCACAAGAGACATGGTCAGATTAAGAACTGGATGACACCACCACAAGAGACATGGTCAGATTCAGAACTGGACGACACCACCACAAGAGACATGGTCAGATTCAGAACTGGATGACACCACCACAAGAAACACCCCTAAAAATCAATTTGTTTATTGTTGAGTAAGGCCTCGATGGTTCAAGTTGAAATAAATTGTGCCCATTTTAAACTATCGAGAACTCGAAAACACGGAATAGCCGGAAAATAAATTAAAATATTTACATGTTTTAAAGGTTATTTTTAAATTACATAATACATTAATAACGTAAATATAGACAGAAACATTTAGGTATTATTAGAATTGGTAAAAAAAAGGTGTTTTTTGTGTTTTTCTTGTATTCGTCGTTTTGAGTGTAGCACTGCTCATCCCGAGTTAAAGGACGTAACCCTCCCTCGAGTTATACGGAACCCGGAATTATCGAGACTCTGGTGTAATCACTGGCCGCGGAACCAGGGGAAGGGCAAGGAGGGGCAGCTTTATTTCACTGCCCTATGATATTCTCGAATATAAAGCTGAATTATGGTCTTGTATCAAACTCCAAGAGGCATTTAATTTTCATGAAAATACCCAGGTGATAATCACTCTAAATCGATTCTAGGAGGCAACATTACAAATATATCATACTGTTTTTGTTTTAAATAACGCAGACGAGGGTCACTCTAAACATCTTTTCTACGAGAATACAACTTTCAAACATTTCCCGGAAGATGGTTCCTCAACACCCCGTTGTCTATGTGGGCAAAGCCTCTTAAAAAACTTTGGTTTTTCCTAACCTTAGTGGGAAGTGGAGGAGGCTACATAATGATTAACTGCACACCCTGTAGAGGCCTACTCATCACCAGACATTATATCGATACCGTATTTTATGCTGATGACGACGCGTGCATGCGTTACCACGCACTTGGTATCACACGGCTATGACAATCTGATTTTATGTTTCTCACTAGGATTACTGATTGGTTGATTGTAGTAGAGATTTAACATTGTACTCGATTTATTTTGTCTATTTCACTTTCACGATTATAAAATTGATATTAAAATGATACAGTTTTTGTTCATTTATGAACTGACGTGGAAAGCCAGAGCTAGTGCTGTTACAAACTGAGATTGTATCTATATTATTACAGGCACAAGCTGCTTATATATGACCAACCCCTTGCTTCTTGGACCCCTTGTCACCAGTGCTAAAACTAACTAATAGGAGAACTCCTGGCAACCTGATGTTGTGAAGGCTAGCTTCCCATTGGGTAGAGGCAGCCAGCTCATCACTTGATTTTCAAATAGAATGGAGGGAGTCTTTTAAAGAAAGAAAGTTTTAAAACGTATTATATTTAAATTACTTCTGAAGACGCTTGATCCTCCATGGATGAAGTATTAAAAGGAAAATTTACATACAGTTCTTTAAAGAAAAGTACACTTCACACATTACTTTTTGTATGTATGAAAAGGGCCCAAAACAGTATCATTACAACAGTGTTAGGGTAATAAAATCTCTCAGGTTGCGGTCGACAGATCATGTAGCGCGAATGAGAGTATCTAGGACCAAGCTCAAGGTATTGACTGGCAAACCCAATGGGAAAATACCATTGGCAAGAACCCAGATATAGATAGGAGGATAACATTTGGATAGACCTGAGAGAGATGGGGTGTAATGGGATAGACTGGATAGAATTAGCTTAAGATAGGGGTAGGTACCGTACTTTTGTAAGTGCGGCAATGAACTTTCTAGTTCCTAATCCCATAGAGATTTTATCATTAAAAAACCGATTGTGTTTAAAAGTTCAATAGCTAAGATTCTAATTATTTTGTTATTTCTAAAAATAACATTGTTTAAGTAGGCTATTTTAAGATTTATTTTTTTTTGCTAAATTTGTTCTCGCTTCATTCTGATTTGTCTCCAAAACTCCTGCTGCATACTTGCTGACCCTTAGCGGTACTTCAGTGTGCCACTCCACACTAGCTAATAAACGTTGGTGTGAATGATAAATAGATCAACAACGGATCAGATTTTTATCATGCGGCAAATATTTGAGAAAAAATGGGAATACAACAAGATGGTTTGTCATTTAAACGTACACGGAATGGCTTATAAGTAGGTGGACATTTATTTGAATTATCGTATATTGTTCTTGTAGCGCGTAGCCCACAGAAATTATTTATGGTATCATGATCCTAATCTTTATTATTCTAGTCTTATTTTGTACTTTCAGGTTAGAGTTGGCTGGAAATTTGACCTTCAAGCAACGGAAATGAATACTGAAAGAATACTAGAAATGTTAGAGAGCTGAAACTGCTGAGAGAATGTGTGAAGAAAGATTTGGCACAAATCCACCCAAAGGACAAACAAACCATTTACAAAATCCAGGGCAAAGTTTAGATAACGAGTTATGTGTACAATGTGCCAAAATATGGTCAAGCAGTCATTGTAACGACTGAGGATAGTGAGTTGTTGGTGGCGGGAGCTCTCATGAATAGCACGTTGAAATATCAGAGAAGAGAAGAGCAGGATCTTGGCATCTCTAAAGGGTATCTGCAAGTATTGCTACGTCGTCTTGATATGAATGTGAACTTATCACCCTAGACTCACCCACTGGTTTATTGGAGGTTGATACTTACCGCCAGGTTTAATTTTGTGAAATTTTCCTCGATGAAGAAAGGGAAGGTATTGATTGGAGTCCTGTTGAAAATCCTCTGGTCAGACGAAGCTTCTTTTGAGTTGCCTGGAGCTGTAAATCGTTACAATTGTGTTTACTGGTCATAAGAGTGAAACAACTTAACCAGCTGGGTGTGACAGTTAGGGGTGGTCTGTGCCACAACGGTGTATTTGGCTCAATTTTTGACACTGTCACTGGTGATGTCTGCAGTAGCCCCATGGCTTTTTTGGTGCTGACTGACAGCTCACAGATGACTTCTGACAGTCAAAATTTAGCAATATACCTAAATGTTTGCTGTCAGAAGTGACAGCTGCTAGACACATGTTTTTGCAGATCATATGGTTCGGCGTAGGGATACATAATTTGGTCTGGTAGCATTTTAAAAGCCGTCAGCTGTCAGCTGTGAGCTGTCAGTCATCAGCAAAGAAGCCATGGAGCTACTGTGCAAAGAAAGGTTGAAGAACACTAAGGGGAGGATGTTACATAATGATGAGCTACGTACATATGTGCCTATATATTATCTACTTATAATACATTCTTTTTTAAGCCTGTCTACAACAGATTGATTGTCACTATATCATCCAACCTAACAAAATCTAACTCTCTCAATTCGTATAACCTTTCGGTGGCCGTTTGGTCTGAGGCGTCACTCTCGCATTAGACTGACCTGCTGATGAGGAGATCGGGGTTTGAGTCCCAATACGGTGGGCTGTTATCCCTAAATAGTTTCCCACTTTCCTACCACACAAATGCAGGTAAATTACCTCTAAAATACCTCCCCTCACTTACCTACACCACTATAGTAACTATCATGTACGTATGCAACCTGAGCAGGTAGTAAGATACAGGGATAAAAATAATTGGTAGACACGTTAGGTAGTTCGATAAATATAAGTGGCGAATAAGGAAAATTGTTTAAGAAACTTTTGTAACCGTCGAAAAAGTTCCTTTCAAACGGAATCTTACGTTTGTGGTTGGTCTCAGTAAAACAAATGATTGGTGAGCCTCGTTAGTTCCTTCTACACTGTGTAAATGACACCCAAGACAAGTCAAGCTCATAAAATAGGGTTGAGTGAGGGGGGGGGGGNGTTTGGTCTGAGGCGTCACTCTCGCATTAGACTGACCTGCTGATGAGGAGATCGGGGTTTGAGTCCCAATACGGTGGGCTGTTATCCCTAAATAGTTTCCCACTTTCCTACCACACAAATGCAGGTAAATTACCTCTAAAATACCTCCCCTCACTTACCTACACCACTATAGTAACTATCATGTACGTATGCAACCTGAGCAGGTAGTAAGATACAGGGATAAAAATAATTGGTAGACACGTTAGGTAGTTCGATAAATATAAGTGGCGAATAAGGAAAATTGTTTAAGAAACTTTTGTAACCGTCGAAAAAGTTCCTTTCAAACGGAATCTTACGTTTGTGGTTGGTCTCAGTAAAACAAATGATTGGTGAGCCTCGTTAGTTCCTTCTACACTGTGTAAATGACACCCAAGACAAGTCAAGCTCATAAAATAGGGTTGAGTGAGGGGGGGGGGGAGGGCGGGAGTTAAGGAGCCCTACCATTTCCTTCTACATCAACGCTCATCAACTGAAGTCATCTTTCCAGAACACTAGACTGATGTTCTGTATAGTCTCATAGAACAGTAGTGGGACCCCAGCTGGTGCTATGTATAGTCTCTTATAACAGTAGTGGGACCCCAGCTGGTGTTATGTATAGTCTTTTAGAACAGTAGTGGGACCCCAGATGGTGTTTTGTATAGTCTCTTAGAACAGCGATGAGACCCCAGCTCGAGTTCTGTATAGTCTCTTAGAACATTAGTGGGACCCCAGCTCGTGCTCTGTATAGTCTCTTAGAACAGTAGTGGTACCCCATCTGGTGTTCTGTATAGTCTCTTAGAACAGTAGTGGGACCCCAGCTCGTGTTCTGTATAGTCTCTTAGAACAGTAATGGGACCCCAGCTCGTGTTCTGTATAGTCTCTTAGAACAGTAGTGGGACCCCAGCTCGTGTTCTGTATAGTCTCTTAGAACAGTAGTGGGACCCCAGCTGATGTTATGTATAGTCTTTTAGAACAGTAGTGGGACCACAGCTCGTTTTCTGTATAGTCTCTTAGAACAGTAGTGGGACACCAGCTGGTGTTCTGTATAGTCTCTTATAACAGTAGTGGGACCCCATCTGGTGTTCTGTATAGTCTCTTATAACAGTAGTGGGACCCCATCTGGTGTTCTGTATAGTCTCTTAGAACAGTAATGGGACCCCAGCTGATGTTCTGTATAGTCTCTTAGAACAGTAGTGAGACCCCAGCTGATGTTCTGTATAGTCTCTTAGAACAGTAGTAGGACCCCAGCTGGTGTTCAGTATAGTCTCTTAGAACAGTAGTGGGACCCCAGCTGATGTTATGTATAGTCTCCGATTAAAAACCAGTCTCGAGAAAATACAATGGTGACATCTATTGGCGTACTTTGTACAAAGTACGCCAATAGATGTCACTGTTGTTTTTTCTACAGTATTTTGATATATTCGTTTTGTATTAATTTGCCCAAATAATTTCCTGCTACCAAGCAATTATATTACTTGCATATCGTATTCCATTTTTACATATTATAATTAAATGAAATTATAGCTGATGAAACTTTATGTTCTATAGAAGGAATTTGGTGGGAAGAAACTTTTCTGACGGGTATTAAAGGTATTAAAACTACTTTAATTTATTTACATTCATAGTAATGTGATTTATGTCTGTCATACAGATACTATCAAGAAGACAGGAAAATACTTATTTCTGATCGGCTAGTAAAAAAAAACTTTGACGGTTTCCAACCTTTAGAATAAGTAAAATCAAAACTGGACAATCTTTCGGTGAAATTCACATAAATATGACCATCCTGCCATAATTGAAATTCTTAAGGTGCAAGGAAACACAGGCTAGGCTAATGTTAGTTTTTTTAAGGAATGTGTGAGCCCCACTTTTTCAATTCGTGACGATAATATTAAAAAATATCGAGACGCGAGAACGAGACGAGAAAACTTATGTACTAACTATGCTAATGGTTTTAGGGATTAGAAAGTTAATATCTATAGGAAGTGTACCCGCATTTACGAGAGAGAGAGAGAGTAGAAAACAGTTTTGGAAAAATTACTTTCAGTACACCCAACTGAGATTCGAGCTTTGATCTCCCCGTCATCAGCAGTCTAGTTTACTGCGAGAGTAGCGCGTTAGACCCTGTGGCCACCGAAGAGGTTTTTGGCCTATACTATGGTTAATTATGATAATATAGCTCATACACATTTTAAAAACAATTTATAAATAGTTGCAATGTGTACCATTTATAAAATATTTTTTTGTAGAGTAACAGCATATAATGTGAAATTTTTATATTGGATAAAATATTTATTACCAAAACATTTCTTAAGAAGTCTGTCTATGGGGAAAAAGTGCTGTTTATTTTTGGGTCTCTACGGTATTATTAGAAATAATAGATTCTTGGTTTGGTTTGTAAATTTATTACGGCAGTTATTTGCTTTTCCACTAAAAAAAAATCTTTAATTTTTGAGATTGTGAGACGAGATCGATTATTTTTTCTCTCGTCTGATTGAGATATTTTAGAGTTTCCACATTTCTAGTTTTTATAGTAATAATATTTTTTGGCTAAAATAAATAAGATAGGTAGCAAGAATCAAATAGCCAAAGTTATTATATTGGTTTTAGTGAGGATTTACTCGCATCTAGATATCATCTTCTGAAAATTGAAAGTTGACACCTGAACACGGGAAGGTCTCGGGTTCAATTCCCGTGTCTAAGTGTATTTTTTCAATTACACTTTGACACGGGAATTGAACCCGAGATCTTCCCGTGACCAGGTGTCTTTTTTTTCAATTTTCAGAAGAAGATAGGCAGTGCTTCAATAGCTCGATTACTTTTAGTATAATTTATTCACATATTGATATCAACAATCCTTGAATATTGTCATCAATTTAATGTAATTCGGTGAGGAACTTCTTAAATAATGAAAAAAAAAAGTTTTCAACTAATTTCTGGATACTCTTCACAGATATTCAAGAACTGTTTTGCTTATAGCTTGGAAACTATTGGTTTTATAGAACTATATTTCGAATAAAAGTTTTTTTTATTTTTAATAGTACTACAATTTTGCAATGATAGGTTATTTCATATCTCCATAAGTTGTGGAGATACTATCAAAATTAGAACTATCTTCCAATGTAAGTACCATAAAAGTCATTTTCATGGGAAAGTGCGATACGCCATTTTGTTTGTAATGTTAAACAATACCTAGATACGTATTTTAATCAAAATGGTTAAAACCAATTTCGAGGAAATCGATCTTTTCTTTTTTCGCGCCTAAGGAGTAAGGAAACTACCCTTAATTTTAGGGTTGGATATCCAATAATTCTAAAAACGCCTAAGCGCTAAGCTGAGATCCAGACACACAAAGCGACGGCATCGCTAAAACCACTTTTTCTGGCTCAGTAGGTCAAGAAACTTCGACATTCTTCAATATCTCAAAATAAATTTTTGGATGACAGTAAAATAATATCAACTTCAAATCTAGGGAGAAATTATAAGAAATTTTTCAACCTTAAATCCAAAATTAAATCTTAGGACGATTAACGATAAGAACATGAAAGAAACGAGGTCTACTATTCTAGTTTCTACTTTCTCTTGACCCCTTGGAGAGAGAAATATTGTGATAATAAAAAAATCTTGATTTTGATAAATGTCGACGTTTCACGAAGTTTCTCTGTATGTATGTCTATCTGTCTGTATATCGGCCAGAGTAGAAATTATACAAACGATCGGGCTAGAACTTGGTCTCTAGGGTTTTCATAATGTGCCCCCGAGAACTTTTTAGAATAAGATATCCAACTCTAAAATTAAGGATGAAAAGAGAAAAAATTGATTTTCTCGAAATCAGTTTTAACGATTTTGATTCAAATTCGTGTCTAGGCACTGTTTCATTATTATTTATCCAGCCCAGTTCTCGGTGTTAATAAGTGAGTTTTAAAATAAACCAACCGGTACATATCCACTAATAATTAATTTAAAAAATCGATCACAAATTCCTTACAACTGTTACATTGGAGACAGCAAATCATAACTGCTGTGCATACGATTTGTGTGTAATACAGTACTATTGCAGTCTTGGTCGGTGTAGATAGCAGCACTGTTTTTATATGGCTGGAAACAGAATCTGGGTCAAGGGAGGTGTAGATAGCAGCACTGTTTTGACTCGGGTGGAAACAGAATCTGTGTCAAGGAAGGTGTAGATAGCAGCAATGTTTTGGTATGGCTGGAAACAAAAGCTGTGTCGAGGGAGGTGTAAATAGCAGCACTGTTTTGACTCGGGTGGAAACAGAATCTGTGTCAAGGAAGGTGTAGATAGCAGCACTGTTTTGATATGGCTGGAAACAGAATCTGTGTCAAGGGAGGTGTGCGCGAGGATAAGGCAAACCTTTACTGAAAACTATTTACACTCGGATTCCGTATTATCCCGATTTCCCGCTATCCGTCCCGGAATGCGGCCCTTTTAAACCAGATAGTCACGACTGCACAGTGTAACTCAAATTTTGATTATATTTTCGCAACACTTTAAGATATGAAATAACTTATCGCTGCAAAATTGTATACTATAAAAAAAATTGAAAAATATTTAAAAGACATACTACCAAAAGTTGCAATTATAAATGTTTAAATTGAGGTGTGGTAAATTATGAGTTGATTGCTAGGCCCTTTTGTTGAACAGAAATGTTACTATATTCTTCATATTTCTGTAACAGTGTTCTATATTATTGCATTCATCCTCTTTGTTGGAATATGGCGGTCTTGTTTCAATTATGTTTCTGCAACAATGTATATTATTACGTTCCACATATCTCACGAGTGTTAGGTATGGGAGAGAGAAAGTGTGTGTGGCCCACCGTATCATTTATTTAATTGTGTAAACAGCTCTCTGTATACAGTTGTCTCATTTCGTGTAAGAACCATCCCTTAGTTGAGGGGTCGTTTGTTCGCAAGGGAGAGTGTAGCACCACCAATGTTGCTTTCTGGTTGCCGGAGCTATCCCGTAGTCTTGTCATTTGTTACCAAACAATGGCTCATTTAGCCCTCCCCCTCCCAGACCCGCTGACTCCTACACTACTAGCGCTTACCTCCTGCTGTGAGAACTAAAGGCACCAATATAGCATTGTGAGGAAGATAAGGGGGGGAGGGGGGGGGGATTCTTCGCCTCTCTCTTTCCCTAGCAGTGCTGTCAGGGTCTTACAAACAAAAGAAGAGGAGGGGGGAACGGAGGATTTACTTCTTATGCCACTCCTCAGGAGGTCCCTACTACTGACAAGATAGGATATTTTTAACCACACAGGTTTTATTATAAGCCATAACAGAAGTTACACACAGAATAACTTTCCGTTCTGAATTCAGTTTGTCTACTGTCCTGTGAAATAACTATCACGGAAACTTGTGCATAATATTGGTATATTAGTACAGTAGTCCCATGGCTTCTTTGGTGCTGACTGACAGTTGACGGCTTTGAAAAGCTACCAGACCAGATTATGTATCCCTACGCCGAACCATATGATCTGCAAAAACATGTGTTTAACAGCTGTCACTTCTGACAGTTAAAATGTATGTATATACCTAAATGTTGACTGTCAGAAGTCAGCTGTGAGCTGTCAGTCAGCACCAAAGAAGCCATGAGGCTACTGTAGTAGTAATAATAATATTGCACGTCAGAACTACATCACTCGTAGCCCAGTGATGGAAAGATTATCCAGTACTAATGTAACATTGCCCACAGGACGCCCGAATGTACTAATCGTACATCCTTTCTGTGGAGGCTCTTTCCATATCCCTATCGGGAAACATATCCAAGGTAACAGTCGGGAATCAAACCCGGCCCTCCTAGGCTCGTAGTCAGGTGCACTAACCAGTGACCACTACACCACGGGACCGGTTATTTAGTAGTAGCGCAAGACATAGTTTCCAGCGATGTGTATATATACAGACGCATGTGCAGAGGAGATGCAAGACAGTCTTGTACTTGTTACAAATTGAACAATGGTCTTCTTACCCTTTAACCATAATTAAAACAAAGCACCGGTATTTTTAAATAAAAAAAGTTTAAACGTAGTGGTTTTAATTAAACGTATTGTAGGCATATTATTTATAATTTATAAATAGAATGTTTCAAAAATATACATGAAACTTTTAGTTTATAGCTACATAAACCATTTTCTGAAAAGAAGTTAGGTGAGAATGTTCTTAAGGTCATTCGACAACCACATTAGGATGTTAATAGAATTCATAGAATCTTGGCAGGGAATTAAACAAAGGTGGGTGTTAATTGGTGTTAGGGTGTTATCTTCCCTCAGCTCATTCCAGCAACGCCAACCAGCCGGCGTCCACTTTATCTGGGTGTGTTATTGGTCGGGATCAACATTCTGACCTTTGTCCCGGCATGTTCTGTTGTCTCTACAATCGATGCCATCAAAACAAAAACAAAATCACGAAATAGACATTTCAAAACTATATTTGCAATGATGAATTCGGACACATTGATAAAATTAACAAGTAGAGCTAGGTTTTTACAAAAAAAAATCTAAACAAAGGCATTGTGTACTACAAAATGAAATAAAATCAAATTATAGGGGTACAAAACAACAGTAAGTTATTGATATAATGATAAGAAATTATGTAACTCTACCACTTTTAAAATGCTGGGCTAACACATTAAAAAATAATTTTATTCAGCATATTATAAATATTTCATTGTGTACACCACATATGAATCTCTAGCTATTCTAAATTTCAGCACCATACATTAATTACTTTACCTTAAAATTGGTACCCATAAAGCATAAAATAGCAGCTTTGGTCTCTTAAAACTCCTGAACAGAATTAATTTGAAATCATTGAATACCTTTTTTTGCTTAGACTAGTTAAAATTGTGCTATAAAATTGTAATTGTAGAATTACCTTAAAAATGTTTTTCTTTAAAAATATCTTCAAAATCTTCTTCCACAGAAATGCTGGCTCACCTTCTTTAAAATCTACCTTTCTCTTCCAAGTCCCATTGGTGTAGTATCCGGAAAGGCCAAACGGGTAGTATGAAATGTCTGATTTTTTTTACTCAAAAAAGTCTAAAACTCATTTTTTTCACAAAATAATGACATTGTTTTTGTTTTTTTTAATTCCTTCAACATTTTCTGTATTAAATTTAAATTACATTCACCCTCTTCGGTGGTCGAATGGTCTAAGGCGTCACTCTGGCCATTGACTGGACTGCCCCGGTAGGATGTATTGAGGGTGGTTTTCCCTAAATAATTTTCCACTCTACCTCCATACAAATGTGGTAACATTTTCTCTCAATCCAATATTACTCATTCCTAACATATTATTGTAATTATTACATATGCCTAGAAGCCCAACGGGTAGTAAGACGCAGTGAGAGAGAGAGGGAAAGAAAAGGAGTTTCTTTGAATACCATTTACCCTGAATTGACCATTCGTCCCAGAAATATAACTTTTGCCCCGGGCTGATATGGTGCCAAATTTGATGAATAAGTTAATGCAATTTTAACTAATTAAAAATGTTTAAGTCAGATGGTAAAAAGTTTAAATTTAAAATATGGCGACAATGCACAGTATCATATACGAGTGTTTCTCCCTCATTTTTACTTTTTTACTATAACTGCGCGTATTTTCATATAACGTCATCATCATCAACTGTTTCCGGCCTGTGGCTGGACCAGTTTAATAAAATTAGTTCATCTTCCTCTAGCATCCCACCAGTCTTCCTCCTTTAATTGCTTCCATTATTCTCCTCGCACTTGCACACTTTCTGTTAAATACTCCTCTTATCTTTTTTCTGGGCCTTCCTGTGATATTTTTTCTACATACTTCATTTACCACATTTTCTTCTGCTCCCTTTCTTTTTCCATTCTCATTAAATGTCCATACCATCTCAGTCTTGATTCCTCCACTATCTCATGCACTCCTTGTACTCCTACTCTTTCCCGGATAACTTCATTCCTAATCTTGTTCCTCCTCGTGAGAGCTAACATGCTCCTCACAAACTTCATTCCCGTGTCCTCCACTTTCCAAGTCTCTTTTAAATTCAATGTCCATGTTTCTGCTGCATATGTGACAATGGGTACAAAGTACGCTCTGTACAACACTTCCTTACACTTAAATGGCACTTATCTTCTCCGTAGCAGGTCTCTTACACATATATAGAACAACTCCCTGCTGTCTTATTTTTACCATACTTTCTATTTTCTACTCTAGCTTTACTAGGCCTTATTCTCTTCCTTGTAATTATTTGTAATTACCATCACTTCACTTTCATGTATCGTATATATACATAGGCCCTATTCAATTGTACATACCATGATACCACCACATTTCGCATATGACTATCTAATAGAGGTTTGTGAGACTTTGAAAGGTCGAAGTTAAAGTCGAAGCCCACTTCTACTTCACTTCGGTTCTATACTCACAATAACCTTCACATTCCGAAGGAAGAAGAAAATCTTGATGTATAACTAAGAGCTTTGAAATTTCTTACTTATTATGAGATTTACATTTTAAAACAGTTACTAAAGACCGATCAGTGTTTAAATTATGTCTCTAAATTAAGCAGGGATAAATTCATAATATAATATGCTTTGTGTTTTCCTGTAAACCTTCCTCTTTACTCAGGTGTATTAATGGATAATTAAAAATTAAAAGTGTTGTTTTTGTGACAACAAGCAAAAACCTTATCTTCAACTTTGTTCCGCATGTTTCAAGCTTCGCTTTGACTTAACTTCGCATTTAAAAAATTGTTTTCACTCACCCTTACTGTCTAATAGCAAGAATAAAAAAAACATTATTATTAGGTATGATTGGACACATCCTTAGGAGGAATTGTCTTTTCCACGACATCATAGAAGGCAAAGTTGAGGGGAAGAGGCGCTTAGGAGGAAGGAGGATCCAACTATTGGATGACTTGAAGGAAAGAAGAAAATTCTGAGAGCTGAAGAAGGAGGCAGAAGACAAGGCGCATTGGCTGTTCATTAGAAAAAAAGTAATTGACCTGTCGTAAGATAGAACACCTAATAGTAATAGTAATAATAATAATCGTGTATCATTTGAATGGAAACCATCTCCTCCAATAACAATCAATGATTTTAGAGTGACTGGCCGTTAAAATGCCAAGGTAAAAATAATGGTCACCTTAACGTACCCCCAAATCAGTGGAAAATAATGGTCACCTTAACGTACCCCCAAATCAGTGGAAAATAGAGACTAATTAGTGATAAGGACTCTATTTCCTTTCCAGGTTTGTTCAGATAATTTTTTTATATCTGCATAATAGTTTGTTAAACTATCCAGAGATAAAGTCCCTGTTTCCATAGCCATACACTTAGGTTGAGAATGCTATCTTAGGTTAGGCTAGTACAGGGGTCGCAAAATTATTTGCGTATATGGTGGCTAATTTAAAAATGTAAAATGGTTTCGTGAGACATCCAGATTAGAAATTTGCCGTATTGTGTTTTGGTTACTAATCGTAAAATACATTGAGGCTTTGTCATCACTACCTTTTATATTAATAGAATTCAATATGAAAATTATTGGTATATTTGAATATAAGGTAAAAAAAATATATGTGAAATTGCAAACTTTTAATATAGTGAGTATATATAGATTAATTAACAATTAGAATAAATTTATAATTTAAAATTACACATATGATATCAGAAAATTATTAAAATGGCACATTAAAAATGTGAGTCAAGGTCACATACATGACAAATAAATAAAAATACACACGAAAAGGCACAAACACTTTAAATTAAATAAATCAAACTATATAGCTAGAAAAATAACAATTGACTAGAGATCTAATTCTTGGCTGTATAAAATATTGAAAATATTTTAACATTGGATTATATTAAGTTTTTTGGTGAAGAAATGTTAAATTATATAATTTGATAATTGAATTCTATTTCTTATCTGTATAATTCCCTTGCTCCTTTGTAAGCTGCGTAGAGACAGCCTTAAAAACATTCTACATGTTTCGGCACATCAACGGCGCCATCCTCAAGACATTTTGATGTTCCTGTATGAGTTTCTCCAGTAAATACCAGAATCAAACTCATACAGGAACATCAAAATGTCCTGAGGATGGCGCCGTTGATGTGCCGAAACATGTAGAATGTTTTTAAGGCTGTCTCTACTCAGCTTACAAAGGAGCCAGGGAATTATACAGATGAGAAATATAATTCAATTATCAAATAATATAATTTAACATTTCTTCACCAATAAACTTAATATAATCCAATGTTAAAATATTTTCAATTTTATTTCAATATTTTTTTCAATATTTCTTTCTAATTTTATACAGCCAAGCATTAGACCTCTCCTCTAGTCAATTGTTATTTTTCTAGCTATATAGTTTAATTTATTTAATTTAAAGTGTTTGTGCCTTTTCGTGTGTATTTTTATTTGTTAGTCATGTATGTGACCTTGACTCACATTTTTAATGTGTCATTTTAATAATTTTCTGATATCTTATGTCTAATTTTAAATTATAAATGTATTCTAATTGTTAATTAATCTATATATACTCACTATATTAAAAGTTTGCAATTTCACATAAAAATTTGTTTTACCTTATATTCAAATATACCAATAATTTTCATATTGAATTCTATTAATATAAATTAATATTGCTTCCTTACTTCAATTTCATCATGTTTTTCAAAAATCACTACCTTTGTTCAATCTATGATCTGGTCTGTGACTTTTAATCGTAATCTTAATGGAAATAACATAAAAAGTTGGTAAATTTTTCGTAATAAATTAACTTTTTAAACCATGAAAATCAAGCATTATTAATTATTTTTTTTAACAAAATTATAGTAAAATATATTTCTTAAAGCTTGGTGTATAGTACACTGAAAGTATTGGCATTCACTTTCATACACAATTTTTTTTTAGAGTAAACCTAGCTTTTCATTACCATTCAAATGCCTTTATCAAGGTGTTAATATGGTTAAGACTTACAACTCCTTACTTAATTTAGAATTTAGAATGTTTTCTAAAATGAAGGTGTTAATATGTAAGCCTAAGTCTTTATTTATTTTTCATCGCCTTCAGCTGAATATGATGACTGGCAGAAATTGGTAGAGCAGATCTAGGCCTTCACTTGGTGTTCTGCACGAAACACAGCCGCAAAATTTCCCTCCGAGACAACACTCTACAACGTAAGTCACTTTTAGAAAGCGCAAAATACATTTCTCATTCAAGCTATCTAAAATGCTACCGCGAGCTGCCGGTAGCTCGCGAACAACCGTTTGGAGACCCCTGGGCTAGTATATCTTGACTGCAGTAAAATAATTCTTTGTTCAAAAGTGTACGTAAAAAAAACATAGACACAAGTAAACAAAACTGTTGACTTCTCTACAAAATGCTCTTCAGTATTTTGATAAGTGATAGAACACAACCAAACATGATTTCCAAATGAGTAAATGTAATTGTCACTTTGAAATACTTTATTTATCAGTAGGGAATATACTTCTTTTTGTTTAATCGACTCGAGTGTCAGAACAAAATCGATGTAGTTACTTATCTATTATTTGCGGTTTTATTTTTAAATAAATCATCAAGATCAAGTAAACACTCATGTTAAATTAGCTGATTTTAACATTATGTTGTATGATTCAACATTATTTTTTAACACCCGTATTTCCCACTTCGGTGGCCGCATTGTCTACGCCATCAATCTCGCATTAGTCTAGACTGCCGATGACAAGGGAGATTGGAGTTCCTATCCCGGTCAGGTGTACTGAGGGGAGAGTTTTCATAAATTGTTTTCCACTCTCCCTCCACGCAATTGCGGGTAAACTTCATCTAAGTACAACATTCCATGTCCCTAACCTATTAATGTAATTAGTACATATACGTATAATCTGAACAAGTAGTAAGGCACGGTGCAAAAAAAAAAAAAGTATCTCTGGACACGTGGGCTGTCAATCAATCGCCTCAAGTTTGTTTTTACAGTGATAGGGAGGTTTCTGTATGTTAACCGGTGACGAAACTGCAAAACAAACTCAGAACAACTTATTATCAACGTAGTGGATACATATATTTTATTTTAGATCATGATCACACTGTATTACAGTAGCCCCATGGCTTCTTTGGTGTTGACTGACAGCTCACAGCTGACAGCTAAAAGCTTTTAAAAGTTACCAGACCAAATTATGTACCCCTACGCCGAACCATATGATCTGCAAAAACATGTGTTTAGCAGCTGTCACTTCTGACGGTCAAAATTTAGGTGTTATACCTAAATGTTGACTGTCAGAAGTCAACTGTGATCTGTCAGTCAGCACCAAAGAAGTCATGAGGGTACTATAGACTGGTTACCACTGTAACATGACGCTTCTAAGGTAAACAAAAAATAATAATTGGAAAAATAGCATTCAAACCGGTCACTTGAAAGAACATAAGTTATTGGGTCTCAGTAAAAAACAACAACAAAAATAATTTTTTCTGTAACACGTCTTACTGCCCGTTTGGATTATATGCTTATATATTAATTATTACGCTAATAGTTTTAGGAATTAGGAAGGTTATATTTAGAGGACGTTTACCACCATTTGCATGGCGGGAGAGTGTAAAACCATTTTGGTAAAAAAAAACCTTCAGTACACCCGTCTGAGATTTGAACCTCGATCTCCCCGTCATCGCCAGTCTAATATACTGTAAGAGTAGCGCGTTGACCATGTGGCCACAGAAGCAGGTCTAAAAACACTATTGAAAAATAATCTTGGTAGAATATTTTAAAGTAGACTACTTGGTTTATGGTGGTCATTCCAAGGCAAACACGAAAAATAAACTGTATTTTAGTAATAATCATAATTGAATATCTTACACTAGCAATCGTAACCAGATTATGGTTTAATTCACTAAAAAAAATAACCTAACTAGACCAAAATTTCCATCCCAAATGATTTTTTTTACCTCACATGAAACCTTCCCTCAGAAATTATCCTGTATACACCATTGTATGGTATAAGCTTTTGTCCATTTGTTAGTGTGTTCTTTGTAGTTACACTTTAAACCAGGGGTCGACAACCTTTTTGGAGCCCCGATCAACTCTTACATGTATCATAAAGGTCCCGTGATCCTTCTTCGTTTCTCCACTCTACTTTTAATTCTTTTTTTGGGTGACCTGGTGGTCTAGGGGTAAGGTGTCGGACTTCTGTGCAAGGTAGCAGTCCTACCTTGACTGATCACACTATGACTCTATCTTACAAGCTGCACCATAGTGGAACTAAGCAAGGTAGCAGTCCTACCTTGACTGTTCACACTATGACTCTATCTTATAAGCTGCACCATAGTGGAGCTAAGCAAGGTATCAGTCTTACATTGACTGATTACACTATGACCCTATCTTTCAAGCCGCACCATAGTAGAACTAAGCAAGGTAGCAATCTTACCTTGACGGATTACACTATGACTCTATCTTTCAAACTGCACCATAGTGGAACAAAGCAAGGTATCAGTCTTACATTGACTGATTACACTATGACCCTATCTTTCAAGCTGCACCATAGTGGAACTAAGCAAGGTAGCAATCTTACCTTGACTGATTACACTATGACTCTATCTTACAAGCTGCACCATAGTGAAACAAAGCAAGGTAGCAGTCCTACCTTGACTGTTCACACTATGACTCTATCTTACAAGCTGCACCATAGTGGAACCAAGCAAGGTAGGAGTCTTACCTTGACGGATTATACTATGACCCTCACTAATAGGCTGTACCATAGTGGATATAGTGATAATATAATTTCCTCAAACGATCGACTGAAAACTGCTGAGAGATCGACCTTTTTACCGGCCCCTGCTTCAAACGATTATTCCTTCTAAAAACAATGTCATACTGACTGTAGCACTTCTTCTTCAATTAAGATTAGAAAGTGCTACTTTGATTGACTGTAATAAGTCCCTTTTGACACCGAGACGCACTCCAAGCTACGAGGATTGTGATGAGGAACAAATGAAGACGTCAGGTGGTTATGAAACCGTCATAACACGCCTACTCGACTCGAAATGAACAGTGGATGGGTAAAACATGATAAGTGGCTTATTTCACTCGCAGGAGTGCAGTTAATTATCTTGAAGGCAATCGAACTTTGAGTTTGGTTAGTCTGTAATGATTAAAATAAATTAATCTTGTCATTGTCCTCTTGTTCTTGAATAGACACTACCGTGTCACG
>CABFOV010009409.1:0-19576 GCA_902141375.1 Timema poppense
TCCCTATCAGAAATCTATTATATAGTAGGATATTGGTAGGAAAAAAGACCTTTCAGAGGTAAACTCCTACCGTGAATGAAGTTTAGGACCAGCCGGTCATGTTTGACGGGTATAGATCAGGTGTTTAGATAGATAAGACCTTTGGGGGCGAAATGGGACAGTTTGGGTCAGTTGAAAACTAACTCCCATAATTTTGCAGTCATTATATATTAACGCTTTACATATAGTTAAGTAAGACGTAGCTTCAAAATTCGCTTTAACATTTCCGATTAACTGTTGTATCCAGGCATTATTTAACATTACAAGCGAAATGGAATTTTCTTGCTTTCGCATGATAATGACTTTGAGGTTACTTTAAATATGCAAAAATTTCCAATTTTGATCATATACCCGCAACTATTTGAGATACAAAATTATTCATCATAGTGAAGTTGTAGCAGTATTAAATATAAAATTATTTATTTGGAATAATTATACTAATATAAAACCAATATTTTCTGAGCTGTATACAAATATATACTTATATATATATATATATATATATTATAGAGCTCTTTGATAATTGAAATTGATTGTAATACTCTTTGGTGGACCAAGATCTTCCTCTTTTCTCAATATTTCTGTTACAGTGTATGCAATTTAATTTATGCTGTTGGGTGAAGTGTATCCCCAACACTTATTTCGTTTCACAAATCTTACACGTTTAATTAATTGTCTTTATTATAAGATAAAAGTGAGATAAAGCCTGTACGGTGCACCGTACCATTTATTTTAACAAAAGGCCCAGCTTATAGCTATCCAAAAACTTAATTATTTCCTTTTTTATTTTATTCCATGCTAAATTAATAATATGTTTTCATCAATTTCTTAGAACTATGAGAGGTATTAATTAGTTCTTAACATTAAGTTTCTGGTCTAAGTAGTGGTAGTGTATTGTGTTAATAAAACCGACTGCGAGCATGTCTTAGCAAACAACGATCGATTCATGAAGTTCGATTGTCGAACTTGGCGAACACGTTTCAACAAAAGGGTTAGAGTCTCAACAATTAAAAATACTGTATAAATGAGGGATGGGGGCACTATATTGTAACATAATATTAGTTCACAAAATGGTGACAATGAGTGGGAAGGGGGGAATAAAAAATATCTAGGCGTAATCTATGGAAAGCTGCTTTTTAAATTTCACTAATGTTATGAAACAATACAGCACTAGTCAAAAATAACTATAAGGACTCCAGCACAATTGACATCCCACATACAAGCATAACTGTAACCAGCTGACGTTTTCAGGGTTAGTTTTGGCAGTTGTAGGTGTAGCTGACCAAGTAACTCAAACTGACTCCATACTCACTTATTAAAAGTATAACAAAAGTCATACTGAGGATCAATGGATGTTTTTTTATTAGTATGATATAACCAAGCCTGTGACAACCCTGTTTAAGGCCTTAGACTCCTCTGTTACAGTGTTTCTCTACTAATAGGGTTGAACATACCCACTCTGAATTACCCTTTTCATCCCTTCCCCATAGAATAAGCTGCTCTATAGCCTTTCTGTTAAAAAGATGTACCTAGCAAAAAAAAAATATTAAAAAATGTAAGCTGTATTGTTCCTTAAATAAATTTCCTATTTAATAGAAAAGTGATCTTTCCGATTAATTTTTACTTTTTATTACAATGTCATAATTTAACAGCACTAAGGTTATGGAGAAAGTGGTAACTTAATTATTGTTACTTTTATTAATCATCAGGTTAGTTAAGTCCTGTAAATTATGATGGGCAGGACATGCAGCATGAACGGAAGAATCCAGAACCATGTTCATGGTACTGATTGGAAAACCCAATGAGAAAAGACCAGTAGGAAGACATAGGCGCAGATGGAAGGATAACATTAGAATGGACCTATAGGGATAGTGTGTAATGAGGTGGACTGGATAGAACTAGCTCAAGATAGGGATAGGTGGCCTACTATGTTAAGTGAGGCAATGCCATAGTGTACCTTAGGAAGATGACAGGAGGAGGGGTATTTATTTTAAAGGTTGCACACACATAACTTCACAAAGGTAGCATATGGCCCTAGGTCAAAAGCTTCACCCTTGTGACTAAACTACAATTATTATGACTTACCTGAAACCACTCTTGTTGTATGATGTTGGTTGCATTTTTTACATGATTTGGTACACTCACTGATTGAGGTTTCACCAAGGAATCATTTAAAACTTTCATGGCTGCTTTCATTTCTTTACTAGGTTCGGATCTACATAACAAAAAATAATATGTATTTAACATTAATATAGTCACTCAAATAACATAGGCCTATAACAATTCAATTTCCCCATAATTCTCCCTTCAAAATTTGTATCATGAATAAAAATAATAATTTAGCATATATTTGATTTTTTTAGGGAGTGAACATATTTTTCTCATTTTGTTTCTTTATTCCTTATAATCTATATTATTGTATGCAATGATGGAAAATGTTTGAATAACAGAATTATTCAAGTAATATTTCAATCAAGTGAACATAATATTGAGTATATACGAATTGGCAAATTGTTTTCAATTAGCCCAGAAATGTATTTTGTACAAAATAAGTATATGAAAAAGTTTGGTGGTGTTTCATTACTGGCCTACACTTCCACATTAGTAATTATAGAGTTTATTTTTCAATATCCTAAAGTCATGCATATTATATTTACAAGTATTATAGTGTCTGACGTATTCTATTCTGTGTATCGTCAGCACATTCTGTTTTGGATTGAAATAACTCAATATAATATTTAGCACCGCGTCTTACTAACCGTTCGGGTTATACGCTAACTCAATATAAATCCTTATATTAAAATGTCATGTGTTTATTTAAATACTATATTTACCTTCAAAGAAAAATTAAACCAATTGCCAATTATTCTTTTGACCTGATGAAAATGTTTTTGACAGTGAAAGCTTGTCCTTAAAAATGTGTGTGTGTGTTTTAGTGTTCTATCTAAACAATTTCTACTCCAGTATCACCAAGGTAAGTGTGCTGGCTATCCCTCCTAATTTAAACCAAAATTAAGATATATAAATTTAAAAAAATCTTATAGTTAAATAAAATAAATTATAACAATTTAGTCAGAAATAGGAGCATAAAAGATACATTAACATAAAAATAAATATAAAAAATATTTTAATAGCCAAAGTTCGATTAAAAAATATTATTTTAATGTAGTAACCAACATGAAGTGTCTTTAAGCATAATTAAGGTTAGTTTAGTTTCACGACATGCCTTTGTAAACATACATTTCCAAATATCTAAGTATTTTACTTCTATTAAATACATTGAGTACCTACCGTAATGTGAAATCCTATTAACTCTCTAATATTATTTTGAGACAAAGAGACATATAGACTTTTAAGTCCTCTCAAAGTGCATCAACCCTACTTATGTAAAATTCATCTTTAAATATAGTGAAGCTTCCCATAGCTACAGAAGAATAAAAATGTTTGCTATTTAGATCTATTTGGTAAATTTAGTATTGACTGAATATGGAAATAAAATATAAAAGTGAATGTTACACTATATTGGATTTTATTATAAAATCAGATATATTTACCAGCGTATAACTCAATTAAATGTGAAAGCTAATATGCTACTTAAAAGGCGTCATGATACAGGCATGACATCATTAACTATTTTTTTATAAATCATTGTATTTAAACTTAGTACCATAATGTATTGACGTAATATAATTTAGGCGAATGAATTTTATCTTCTCGGAAGTCTCTCTTCCGACACTTAACACAAACAGCCCAAATGAAAGTCCTGAATTATATCTCCTTTAATTTGGTATCATATCTCCAAAATCTTGAATTTATTTTACACTCCATCGGGATTGAAAGGTAGAAACTTATTGGCTCAGCCCTTGGGCTATGCTATAGCTCCACACATGAATGCAAAGTAACTTCCATAGCTAAACGCAAGGCCAGAGTTAGAGAAGGCCTTAAGTCCTTAAATTATTTGACTGTTGGGAAGGAGTGATGGGGGAGGGGTTATGTCCTTTTGCGATGTTCAAACCGTTTGATCTACTATATTAATTTTACTTTTTTGTTCTCTTTCTGATAAAATTAATTATTCTTTACATACTTAGTTAATTAATTAATTAAGTTTGCTCTAATTAATATATAGGCTGACTTTTTTTTTAGTTGTTGAAGAATCAACCACGCCGCCACATGTTAGTTATTTTATCAGCAATGCTATCCACATTTATTGGTTTTACTTGGTAACGTAAAGCAAGTCTCCCCCTTTTCAGAATATTAATTACTGTAAAAAGCTAATTATGAATTTTTAATGATTCATTATTATATTCCACACATGTAACGCAAATAACAAATTAACTATAAAAGATTTTTCTTTATTTGTAAGAAGCTGAGTTAATTTTTTTCACATAATTTAAGGGTCTCAAACCTGATATAAATATTTAATATTATTTCCAGTTAGACTAAAAATGATTGATAACATCTTATCCATCGGACAATTTTTAGTTATAAAAGTGAATATATTTCTTTGAAGTTATTATGACTGAGTATAACTTTATGGGACCATAGTTCGATTTCATACCTTATTTAATGTTACCATAGTGGCCACAATACAACTATTAGTGTAAAGTTTCGATATATACGTTGAATAAGAAAAATTGTGGCATATTAAGATTAACGTTATCCTTTTCTAATAAATGTAATGTATAATTTTAAGTGTTTTTTTTTGTCAAATCTGTTTTTTTTTAAAATTAAATCAACTCTGTAAATCAAAACAATAAAATTGGCCAAGTCGTAGATAAGTATTAATATAATATCAGAATGAGGAGGTTGAAATGATTGAAAAGTAAGGAGAAATACTGTATATGTTGGTTTAAGAGATTAATAATACTTTACATGATATCTCTGCTCTTTTAAGGTTTGAAATGTAAATATTTTTAAGTAAAATCATATTGTAAATCTGTACTGTTTTAAGAATATTTGTTTGTTGCCAAAGATACCTGGAACTGCATAACCGATTGCGGTGCATTTATTTCTATTCCTTAGGGTTTGAGTCTCCGTTAAAGATAGGGCTGGTTTTATTTAAATCTGTTGCTTAGAATCTCTGGAACCACTTAACCGACTGCGGTGAGGTTTTTACTTTTACACTCGACCTATATCCAGGCAGAACTTGTGTATAATCAGGTGTTTTGCTGTGAGCCCCTGGAACTGCTGACAGGCCTAGCGATAATAGATTTTGTGGGTCAGCTGGAAGGTGAAATTTCGTTCTTCCGTGAAGGAGATAGTATAGTCCCGAGGGAACTATAGGAGAATGTTTATATGTAACATAATATCCAACCGCCCCCACTACTCATCTAGGCTACAAGCCTAAAATAATTAATGTGAGATAGTGATGAAGAAGATATAAATTAAAGAGGATGTAGCCACATTTGCTAGAAGAGAAGTTGGGAAAGACAAATTAGAAAAACGAGCCTTAATATTCCTGGCCAGGATTAGAAACTCTGTTTTATCCATAACTGAAAATGGACCATATGAGAAAATGTTAGTCCGCGTAATTATCGATGCAGTAGAATATAAATTATTTAAGGTATTTCCTAAAATATTTATTTTATTTTGTAATTATGTTTACTATAAGATAACGGATATTTAATTTCGTGTATGTTTCAAGCATATATCACACTGGTCTATAATCTATTATTTTGGGGTTTCTTTTTTAAATTTAATCAATAATGTTTTCACTACAATGAGATTATAAACAACTCTCAGACTCACCTAGATGGCGTAGTTAGCTAACGCGCTTATTTCGAGTTAAGCTATACTGATGTGGACGGGGAGATTGAGGTTTGAATCTCACTCGGGTGAAACGGGGCTGTTTTTCCTAAATTGTTTTCCTTTCTTTCTCCACGAAAATGCGGGTTCACTTTATCTAAATTCAACTTTATAAATTCCTAGCCCAATAGAGTACTAAGTACTTAGGTGTATTACCCGAACGGTTAATAAGACGTGATGCTAAGAAACAATAAAATTATACAAATAAAAACCAACTCTCAACAAGAATGTGTATGCAATTCCTTTAAATAATCTTTCCTTGTCTTATTGATTTAAGCTAGACTTATTAAGATTATCTGGGAAATAATGAAGTTTTCCTGGAACTCGAACATATCAATAAATAGTTCGTTCTGTGTGTGCTGGCTGGCCGTGAAGGTCTGAGTATAGAGTATAGTATTTAAATGGCGCTTGTCTAAAAGGAGGGTTGGATAACACTATTAACTTTATCAAGTAATTCACTAGCAAAATACTGACAGTTTCAAATGCAGTTACCTTTCATGCATCTTCTAAACATATATGTCTTGCATTAAGCCAAAGCTATTTTCCTTCCAAGTCAATTTCAAGAACAAATAAACGATATATTTTGTTTAGTCTGCACTATAACTATTATGATAAGACCTAGTACTCCGTATATAATTATTGATACCTTATTATTATGATTATTATAATAAATGCTTTCTAAACCAAGAATCCTACAAGAGCACGATTTACATATTTATTTAATGGTAAGACAGAAGGACATTTTAGCTCAATCGATAGCATGTTTATCTATTGAAATAAGGATTCCAGTTTCGATTCCTGACATCGCGTGAAACGTGTGTGTCCCCTTTTAAAGTGATGAGATAATAAATGTTGCGTTTTTTCAAATTTTCAGATACTAAAAAAATATTGTGATGATTTAATCAGTCAGTTCAGAAAGTGCACGTTAAATCTTTCAAATAAATTTAAAAAAATGAAAACTTAAAATGATACGCTGCTCTTTAAGTAAGATCGGTTATTAATTATTGAAGAAAATATGAAAATTAAGGTGTACTAATTTATATTAAATATAACTAACTTTATTTGGGAACTAAAATAGTTTGTAAAAAAATACTTTCAGCAACATTTCAATGACTTAATAATATGCGTTGTTTGGCTGGTTTTCATTACTACCTACGACCACTCGCGAGAATTTGACCTTTGACCCTATCTGGAGAGAACGTGTGTTGTGATGATTACGTAATGCCGTGACGTAATCACAGAGCTAACTGGTTTGATTGACGTAATGATCAATTTTATTTTGTATGTGCGCCTATTGGTTTTTTTATCTGTGCCCATTGGTTTTTCATGTGTGCCCATTGGTTTTTTTATGTGTGCCTATTTAATTTTCTGTTCCCCATTAGTTATTAATGTGTGCGTATTGGATAGTGTGTCTGGGTAGGATAGGGACTGGCATTGGAGTTTATTTGTGGGAGGTTTTTTATTCATTTATAGGTAGGAGGGAGCGTGCAGTCCACGGCGTCGGGCAACCCTCCCGCAAAGTCCCATAAAATGTCAGCATCGCTAATGAGGGCAGGAACGTGAAGCACAAACCTCTCCCGACGACCGTTTAGCATAGAGTTTGAACAATGGTTCCTTACTGCAAGACTCTGAATTTATTTTGGTGTCACAACCCTCCCCATCCCACCATTTATGTAGTAATGGGGTTTCCTGGTGACGTCATTGCAACCCTGAGGCCGGTTTGGTGGATCAACAAGACAAGTTAAATGATGAATGAATGATGTTGCAACACTCGCCCGGCAATGGGGTTTTCCCAGTGATGAAGCAACTAGATAACATTGACACAGGTCTGATCAGGGGCCTCAGAAGCCTCAGATAAGGGCTGCTATCCCCCCCCCCCCCCCCCCACCCNGATATCATCCGTCAACATGCGTGGATGTAGGTATCCACCATACCAACATGGACCACCGTTGATGGAGGAGTAAGGAAGAAATGTTTCAGAGTTTACGTGGAGTGAGGGATAGTAGAAAACCACCTCAGTTACCCGAGCGAGATTCGAAGACACGACCTCTCCATCATAACTAGATGAGCTACATGGATAAGCGTCTATTATATTAATCATGATAGTGCAGTATAAATGATTAAGAAAATGTTCCTGCATTATTTTACCTGAACTACCAGTTTACCCTTCTAAGGTTCGATTCCAACATCTCCCTGGCAGAATTAGATGAGCCTGATATTTAGATGGCATGCCTACAGGGATTCGAACCTCAATATCTTTCGCAGTTGTTGAGTGTACACCTTATTCACGAGAACGGAATGATAAGGTGAAATAAAAAATCAGGTAAAGCTAGTTTAATAGGACAGTGTTCGAACTCCAACCTCCTCAACCAACCATACCAGACGAGTTCCAAATAATTACTTGTACAGTTCACAAGACCTAAATGATATTGGTGAATGTAATTTAAAAAACCTTTATGCTGTTTCTGTTGTATGCTATGAATGTTTTAAATAAAATTTATTAATCAATTACTGTTTGTCAATAAAATACCTAGTAATAAAATATTATTATTTAATAAATTCCTAGAATATGTTGGTTGTAAATCCTTGGAGAGTAAAAAACAGGAAGGGATGGCAATATACAAGTGGCAACATCGCAAGAATGAAATATTAAATAGCAGAGCATGGTAAATGTTAAGCTTTATTGATTACACATGTTTAGTTAATATAGCTATAGATAAAAATATCACAGGCCTGCGATGATAAAAATACAAGGGAATCGATAGCGGAACTTAGTGTATTTTTGGTGCTGATTAAAAAAAAATAATGAAAAATTTCTATCGCGTCACGATTTCTTGAAAAATTCAAGTTTACTTGGATTTTTATGAACATTTACCATAAAAAAAATTCGGCGTTGAATTTCTTCCCTCCTTGCCTGACCATCATTCTAGCGTGGTGAAACCTACATAATACCTATCTGTGACACCTCCCCGTCGCCTTCCCTCCCTGCCCGTCGCAACCTCTATCTACCAATAGCATCGCACGAATCCTTATCTCAGTTCCTTATCTTGGTTCACTGACCTCACAGGAACGCTCGCTAAGTGAGCGTAATCGACATTCACCTTCTATGTTTTTGAGCTTCATCCGGATTGATCCTGAACGTGTTATCTTTCTTAAGACTGAATTCTCTCAACCTTTTTGGAGTCATCAGAAAAGATATAAAAGAGATGTCCTCATGAGGGACTCAGTTTATCTCTCTTTAACCCGGAAAATCATGTACTTACCGTGTTCGTAATAAGATAAAAGACGTGGACATTTTTAAGTTAGTCTCATTTTTTTTCATGTGTAGTGTCGTGCGTGCGCTGATACAGTGATAAGTGGAAACTTCATCACAGAAACAATTTTAACGGTTGCTTTTCTCTGTGCGTTTCGTGACACATAGCTTCGAGTTCGAGACGTTGTGAAACTTTGCCAGATGACTTTTGTTACATATGCGGCTAATATAGTGTTATTAAAAATTGCATGAAGAGCATTACAGAGTATGTAAGACAACTTTATCTTGCGTAATTTGTCATGAAACTTGGAGACCAGGACAAATCGTGGGCTCCTCATAAAGTTTGTGTGCAGTGTCTCAATGATCTACGTTTATACCTCAAAGAAAAGAAGACTGCTTTACGATTTGGAATTCTTATGACATGGAAGGAGCCTAAAAACCACTCTTATGATTGTTGCTTTTGTTCCTGCCATGTCCCTGGGTATAACAGCAAAAAACAATGGCTAATCTTTTGTGCTGATAACATTACTTCGGCCATACGTCCCGTTCCTTATGGACCTGATGTGCCAGTGCCTTTGCCTCCAACTGAATTTCCTGTCATCTCTTCAGAGTCTTGAGACTCTGAACATCCAGAAGTTCAAGGCTATGATACCAAATAGAAGCCCTCTGGAGGCGATTCACCTCAGCCCTTCTCTCAGGTTGAACTTAATGATCTGACTAGAGATCTGGGCCTTTAGAAAGAGGAAGCTGAATTGTTGGGCTCCATATTGAAAGAAAAAACTTATTGGCCAAAGGAACCTCTTTTTATTGGTACAGGAATCGAGAAAAAGAATTTGTTAAATACTTTGTGGAAGAGGATAACCTGGTCTATTGTTCTGATGTTCCCGGATTGATGAGCAAATTTAATATCACATACGATAAAGATGAATGGAGGCTGTTTATAGATTCATCGAAAAGAAGCCTTAAAGCTGTCCATCTTCATCACGGAAGCCAGTATGCATCTGTACCAGTTAGACACTTGGTGCATTTAAAAGAACGCTATGAAAACCTGGCTCTCGTCCTCAACAAATTAAAATATGTCGAGCACGGTTGGACCATTTGCGGTGATTTGAAAGTGATCTCCATGCTTCTTGGTCAACAAGGCAGATATACAAAGTTCCCATGTTTCATTTGTGAGTGGACAGCCGTTACAGGACTCAACATTGGGTCAAAAAGAAATGGACGAAAAAACAAAATCTTGAACCAGGCACCAAGAATGTGATTCGGAACAGCTTAGTTGATCCAAAAAAAGTATTGTTACCCCCTCTGCATATAAAATTATGTGTAATGAAGCAGTTTGTCAAGGCTATTCCAAAAGATGGCGATTATTTCAAATAGATGTGCAAAAAGTTTCCAGGTTTATCCGAAGCCAAGTTGAAAGAGGGAATCTTTGTTGGTCCAGATATCCACAAGCTTATGAAGGATAAAGAATTTGAGACTAGCATGACAACAAAGGAAAAATAAGCTTGGGTTGCCTTCAAAGATGTCGTCAGTAAATTTCTGGGTAATTACAAGGATCCTGACTATAAAGCAATTGTTATGAATATGCTGGTCAAATTTCAAGCGTTGGGTTGCTCCATGAGTGTCAAAATACATTTCCTTCACTCACATGTAGACTTTTCCACCGAAAATTTATGATCAGTCAGCGTAGAACAGGGTGAAAGGTTCCACCAAGATATCAAAGATATGGAGCGCAAATATCAAGGAAGATGGGACCGGAAAATTCTCGCCGACTACTGTTGAATGTTAACACGAGATTGAACATAAAAGAAGAATGCCAAAAAGAAGTTTCAAAGGAAAAAAAAGTACGTACATCATTTAAACCTATAAAAATTAATCGATTTCTATAAAATCAATTGAACTCACAAAGAATCTATTATTTTACATAGATTTAAATAGATAAAAACCATTGTTGTTAGATAGTACATGCAAAATTGTTTGAAAGAATTCCTTTTCAAATAGGATTTTATCAAAAATATCGATATCGAGTTTACAATAAATCCTGACGTGATATAAAAAAATGGAGGTAATTTTCGAAATCAGCACACCAAATAACATAAAGAAGATATTTGATAAAATTTATTCATTGGACATATTTTTGTTATAAAAGGTTATTTATTTATTTCTTAAAAGTTACTATGACTGTCTATATAAAATTTTGGTACCATAGTTCGATTTCATACTTTATTTAATGTTACCAAAACGACCACAAATTAATGATTAGTAAAAAATATTGAAAAATACTTTGATTGATAAAATTGTTGTTTACTAAGATTTAATTTTATTATCATTTTCTAATAAATTAAATGTATAATGTTAACTGTGTTTTTTTCCTCAATAAATTCTGGAAATCTAAACCATAATACTGGTTATGTCATCTGCAAATATTAATAATAATAATAATAATAATATCAGAGTTGGGAGGTTTAAATGAATGAAAAGCATGGAGAAATTCTGTTTTTGATTTACGAGTTTTAAAACACAGATTAAATTATATTTATGCTTTTTTAAGGTTTATAATATAAATATCCTTAAGTAAAAAAGTATTGTAAGTTTTTTAATATTTTAAAATGACCTTGTGGTCTAGGGGTAAGGTGTCATACTTCGGGGCTGAGAGTCAAGCGCTCAATCCTCAGCTCCGGCACATATTTATTTTATTTCCAAACCCTTCCTTCACCTCTGACAAGACGTGTATTAATCACAAGTTAGGAATGTGTGGAATGCCAAGCCTTCACCATGGTTCAGATCATACGTTAAACTGTAGGTCCTCCATTTCATCTCACAATCACCCTACCATTACACATTAGCGTAAGTGCATATAGCCCGAACGGGAAGTAAGACGCGGTGCTAATAATATTATATTTATTTATATAGTAAGTTTACTGATTTAAAAACGTATGTCTGTTGCCAAATATACATGGAACTTCATAACCGGTTGCGGTGCATTTATTTATATTCGATAGGATCTATCTAGCCTCCATACAGTCAGGGTTTGGGTCTCCGTTAAAGATACGGCTGGTTTTATTTAAATCTGTTGCTTAGGATCTATGGACCCACTTAACCGATTGCGGTGTGGTTTTTACTTCTATACTGGACCAATATTTAGGCAGGTTTTAACATTATTTGTGTATAATAAGGTGTTTCAGTGTGAGCCCCGGTAAGGGCCAGCCGATTGTTTGTATACATTGATGGAACCACATGATTACTGTGGTGTAATTTTTAATATTCCGTAGAGTATTTATCCCAGCATTTTTCAGTGTAATATTTGTAATCAGGTGTTTTGGTGTAAGTCCCGGTGAGGTGTCAGCTGGATATGTGTATATATCTTTGGAACCACTTAACCGATTGGGATGTAGTTTTTTTTGTATAATATTTATCCAGGCATATTTTAGCATGATATAAACAGGTTTTGTGTTGGATTCTCGGTGAAGAACCAGCCAGATATTTGTGTATATCTCTGAAACAGCAAACCGATTCCAATGTAGTTTTTTATATTCTGTAGGGTATTAACCAGGCAAATTGTAACATGATGTATTTAGGTTTTGGGTTTCGAGTCCCTGTTAAAGTTTCATATGGATGTTATGTATATGTGCTCTAGGATATTTATAACCACATACGCGATTGCAGTGTGTGTTTTTTATATCCAGACAGGTTTTAACATTAGTTTAATCGAGTGTTTTTCTGTGAGTCCCTGGAACTACTGACAACCCTATTGATAATGGATTTTGTGGGTCAGCTGAAAGGTGAAATTCCGTTCTTCCGCGAAGGGGATGATATAGTTCAGAGTGAACTATAGGATAATATTTATATGTAACATAATATTATCTATTTCACCCAACTCAGCTGGGTTGTTGTGGGATAGTGATGAAGAAGATACAAGTTAAAGAGGATGTAACCTTATATGCTAGGAGAGAAGTTGGCAAACAATGTAGGAAAACGTCCCTCAATATTTTCGGCCAGTATGAGAACCCTGTTTTATGCATCACTGATAATGGACTACATGAGAACATCTTTGTCCACGTGAATACCGATGCAGTAGAAAATATATCATTTACAGCATTTCCCAGAATATTTAGTTTACTTTGTAATTCTCTTTACTATAAGATATCAAATATTTAATTTTGTGTGTATTTCCAGCAGATATCACATTGGTCTATAATCTATTATTTTGGGTTTTCATCTTTAAGTTCAATGAATAATGTTTTACTACAATGATATTACCAACAACTCTCAGACCCGCCTTGGAGGCGAAGTTAAATAACACGCTAATTTCGTGTTGATCTAGACTGACAAGGACGGGGATATCGAGGTTAGAATATCGCTCGAGTTAACTGGGGAGAGTTTTCCCAAAATGGTTTTCCACTTATCCTCTATCCAAATGTGGGTTACTTACCTTAAATTCAATCGTCCCAATTTCTAGCCCTTTAGAATAGTTAGTACTTAAGCGTATTGTTCGAACGGGTAGTAAAACGCGCTGCTATAATTAAAAAAAACTCTCCACAAGCATATGTATGCAATTCCTTTAAATACTCTTTCCTTGTTTTATTGATTTAAGACTGACTATATCAAGGCTATCTGAGAAACAGTGAATTTTTCCTGGCACTCAAACATATGAATTAATAGTTAGTTTTGTGTGTGTGCTAGCTGGCCGTGAAGGTCCGAGTATAGCGTAGAGTAGTTAAATGGCGCTTGTATAAAAAAGGGTTGGATCACTTTATCCAATAATGCACTAGCAAAATAGTGGAAGTTTCGGATGTAGTTAACTCTCATACATCTTATAAACATTTATGGTTGCAGTAAGCCAACAGTTATTACTCCTTCCAAGCTAATTTCAAGAACGTATAAATGATGTATTTTGATTAGAACCTTATATGCTAGGAGAGAAGTTGGCAAACAATGTAGGAAAACGTCCCTCAATATTTTCGGCCAGTATGAGAACCCTGTTTTATGCATCACTGATAATGGACTACATGAGAACATCTTTGTCCACGTGAATACCGATGCAGTAGAAAATATATCATTTACAGCATTTCCCAGAATATTTAGTTTACTTTGTAATTCTCTTTACTATAAGATATCAAATATTTAATTTTGTGTGTATTTCCAGCAGATATCACATTGGTCTATAATCTATTATTTTGGGTTTTCATCTTTAAGTTCAATGAATAATGTTTTACTACAATGATATTACCAACAACTCTCAGACCCGCCTTGGAGGCGAAGTTAAATAACACGCTAATTTCGTGTTGATCTAGACTGACAAGGACGGGGATATCGAGGTTAGAATATCGCTCGAGTTAACTGGGGAGAGTTTTCCCAAAATGGTTTTCCACTTATCCTCTATCCAAATGTGGGTTACTTACCTTAAATTCAATCGTCCCAATTTCTAGCCCTTTAGAATAGTTAGTACTTAAGCGTATTGTTCGAACGGGTAGTAAAACGCGCTGCTATAATTAAAAAAAACTCTCCACAAGCATATGTATGCAATTCCTTTAAATACTCTTTCCTTGTTTTATTGATTTAAGACTGACTATATCAAGGCTATCTGAGAAACAGTGAATTTTTCCTGGCACTCAAACATATGAATTAATAGTTAGTTTTGTGTGTGTGCTAGCTGGCCGTGAAGGTCCGAGTATAGCGTAGAGTAGTTAAATGGCGCTTGTATAAAAAAGGGTTGGATCACTTTATCCAATAATGCACTAGCAAAATAGTGGAAGTTTCGGATGTAGTTAACTCTCATACATCTTATAAACATTTATGGTTGCAGTAAGCCAACAGTTATTACTCCTTCCAAGCTAATTTCAAGAACGTATAAATGATGTATTTTGATTAGACTGCAAGACCACTTATATGTTAAAATATCATTATCCTCAAATAATTATGGTTCAATTTAACCCATTGTTGTGCATTTATATCTGTAGTCATTTTATCCATTCAATATTAGATTTTATGTATCAATATGATTGGAATGAAAGTCCCAACAAGTGGTGGCCAGACATGCGATGACGTAATTTGCCGGTTTGGAGAAAGTTGTAGTAAATGAGCCCGGTGGTAGTGGAGTCGGTTTTAAACCGAGATCTAGCGGAAGTTGAAGGCGTGGTGCTGGAGTTTGTCTCCCGGTGATGTTCCGTTAGGTCTGGCAGGGAAAAGTGTGGCGTTCACAATATTCTGAGGGTGACAGAAATATTTTTATTTGAATGATCGTATTTTTAAAACCAACTCTATAGTTCGTAAGGACGTGGGTGTATCTTGGTAAAAGAATAATTATTAAATGTAAATTGTTCAGTTATTATTGAGCTTTAGTTTTCGAAGTTTTATAACTCTTAATTTCTAACCAAGAATAATAATATTGCATTTACTTCACATATGTTTGTCGGAAGTTTCAGCGATTGCAATGAAAACTAAAATATACTCTATTCAAAAACATTCGAAGTAATGTAGACAATTTGTTCTGTTGCAATTTTCCGTGCTATTTAGAAAGGGATAGTATAGCCAATAAAATATGTTAGATTATATTTATATATCAAACAAAATTTACAACCTCGTCTTACTACCCATCTGGGATATATGCTTAATAAAACGTTAGTGAGTTATGGTAAAGGAGGTTGAATTGAATGTGGATGTATCCATATTTACATGGAGGAAATGTTCGAAACAATACATGAATAAACAACCTCAATAGGCTCGACTAGAATTCTAGCCCTAACTTTCTCATCATCGACAATCTGGACTAGAATTGCTAGATATTTAAACACGTGAATTATGATTCGTTTAGCAATTAATCGATTGTTTGCGTTTATTTATTTATTTGTTTATCTTATTAAACAGAAGTGTGTATTTCTTAAGCCCAAAGGTTGGCTTCACATGGTTGGTCTGTATAAGTAGACCTTTAGCCATCAATATTCCCACATATTACAATGTAGTGGGTAAAAGTGTGTTCATAAGCTCAGGACAGGTTTGTTACCAAGGAGGTGGGAACAATTCACTAGACAATTCTTAACACCACTCATATCCAACCCCTATTATTAAATATGAAAGGATTTATTGATTTAGGTCTACTTTAATTTCTAGGTAGGCCTTTTCACGCTAAATTGGTTATTTTAAAAAATATAATTTTTTTAATACTGCTTTAAACATATTAAAATAGTTACCGACGCATTACCGTGACATAGAACAATTTAAATATTCTTACTCCTTTGTTTCAAGGAAGCAATATATTATTATGCAAGTTTAGATAATTTCGCACTGTATAGGTTCAGAACAAAATAATATATATATATATATATATATATATATATATTCCCCCATTCGGGCTTTACGCATGTATCTATTTACTCTAATGTGTTAATGCAAAGGAAGGATGAATTTACAGAAATGATGCCCACATTTACGTGGAGGGGGAGTTGAAAATCATTTAGGAAAAACCCTCTCAGTGAACCAGACCAGGATATAACCCAGATCTCCCTGTCATTGTCAGTCTATTCTATTGCGAGAGCACCGTTTTAGAACACGTGACCACTGAAGCAACACAACGTATAAACTCGCTTGGATGTCGAGTTAAATTAGTCCGTTTTGCCTGTGACAAAGAAGTCAGGGTTTGTATCCTGGTTGTGTTTAATTAGGTGGTATTTCTTAAGTGATTTCTTATGCTGTGTATTCCAGTTAGCCATGGCGTGGAGGACAAGGTTCGAATCTTGTGTTAAAAATAATGCACATGAAATACCTTATTATTTTGAAATGTTTATCAATCAAATTTTAACTCTATTCTGATTAATATCTGACACCATTCTCTCATCATCGGTTTTTGTATATCTATTCTTCTTTCCTTGCAAATCACATTATATAAATGAGAAAATTTGGCAGCGTAGTTCAAAAATTGGCACATTAAAAAAGTTTTAAAGTGAATACTATGGATAATGTCTTTAAATAAATATATTTTTATTACACTGTATAAATTTACGCCTGATATTTAGTTTTATTTGCGACTGTAACTCTACTATAAGGTCCTTACGAATTATTTATCCTTCTTGGCTTTGATTCAAGGGAGAGGTTTAGGAAATAATGTTTGTACTTGAGTTCGGCCTAAAATATTAATTTTTTCGATGGGTCTACCTTGTAACATTCCATGAGCTACTGTTAGATAAGGTGTATCAAGCGTTCGATCTTAGGCAAATTTTTATTTATTTTTTCACCATTGTTTCTCACCACTCGTTCGGTATATACGCAATTATATTAATTACTCTAATTGAGTAGGGTTGAGAGTTAATGTATACGATATTTGGTGGCGGTAGGGTGTTAAAAAATTAGGGAAAAACTTTCTCAGTACATCCATCAAGGATTCAAACTCCAAATTTACCATGACTAAAAACCAAACTGAATAAGAAGGAAATTTTGACCTAGTTTAAACTGTACCAATAGTTTATATTTAAAGTCCAGTAGCTATAATTTGCTTTTTAATGTTGATTATTTGTATTTTATATTTTTTATTATATAATATACTTTCTGAAATTACTGGGTCAAATTATTATTATTCACATTCCCATAAGTGGATCATAGAAGTGAAAACTTTCACATGATGGAAACATAGAATAGACGGCTCATTTGACAGAGCGTTATTTGTTTCTAAGCAGGAGAACAAAACAAAACATCAATCCTTGGAGTGTTTGAAACTTATTGTTGACAGTTAATTCAGCCATGGAACGATATGAACGTGTAAGTGAAGACGATATAGGAAGGATTCTGGGTTTAGTGGAGCCAGCGTACACAGACAGTGAAATTTCGCGTACAATACCGTGTCCGTGAAAAACTGTATCGCTTTGGAAATCTAGATGGAAAATGAAAACAACCTCAAACGTAGTACTGCTGGAGGTACTTGAGGCAAAGCTAGATGCTATAGATCAGGCGAGCACATATTTAACAAGTAGACATATTGCTGCGCGGGTTGGGGTTAACTTGTCAAAAGACACAAATTTGGAGCTGTTAATAGAAGGAGGTATCCATTCACTTGCTTCTGCTTCAAAACAGAGTTTAACAAAATGGCAGAAGCATGCTCGACTGAATTTCACACAAAAAATACTTATAACGGCCATTAGAATATTGGAGGAGAGCTATTTTTTCTGACTAGAAGGTGTGGAGTACATCAATTGATGGTCTTGTGCTAGTGTATCGCCCTAAAAATGCTCGTTTTTAACCATCCTATGTGCATTAACCCCGTTATAGTGGTCCTTTCTCTGAATCGAGTTGGGGGTGGATTTCACACGCTGGTGTGGGAGTAATGTGGAATATAGATGGACATTAAAATATTTGTAATATTTTTATTGTAGCTGACTGTAGGCCTACACATATTAAAGTGTATCGAATATATATCTGATTAAATAAAACTACGGAATAGGATATATATGAACCACTATATAAATCCTCATAGAAACCCCCATAGAATCCACATAGAAATGTGTAAAACCAATATTTGAGATATACGTACTTATAAAATATGTTTTTTAAATTTACATTGTATGTCTAAACTTGAAACCAAAACAAAAGAGTAGGAAGAAAAAATATATATGCTCGTCAATAATTTTACGATATTTCTACCAAAGTAATTATTTTAGGAATGAACAAGAATTAATTGCTCGAACTTCTTTTAATATTTTTCATAGCTACGTGTAGTCTACTTGTTTTAGTTTTGTAACTATTAGAACTCAATTTAAAATACTCATAAACTTCATAAATACAACCAACAACAGAATAATTAAACATTGTTGGTATGAAGTTGTTTTAAAGTTATAATAATAAAACAATACAAATTATGATGGAATTAAAAATAATAAACACACTTAAATTAAACTCAAAGTCACAACTCATTTTGGGTTCCGTACCAAGCATGGAACCTTTATGAAAAACTCACGTTATTTGTCTGTTTTCCGGTGCTACACAGATCTCAACACTTGAAAGGTTAGACAAACAAAGCCAAAGCTTGGGTTGCAGCTAAGTGCTAGCGCGCCCACATAAAATAGGTTGGTAACAATTTTGAGAATAAAAAGTACGAATAATGAAATTTGCTATGGATTAAAAGTAAGTTTTATTATTATAATTTCTACTCAATTGTGAGGGGTATTTTTGAAAAGCTTTTACCAGGATGGTTTCAAATATATACATGTATATTTATTAATATTTAAATATAATAATATACATATATTATCATTTTTTATAAACAAAAGACTTATAAACGGGATTTTAAAAATGTCGGAAAAAAACTGGAAAAATTAAAAATATGTTAAAACATATGTTTTATAGAGTAAAGATATTTTATTTATATGCAAATAATACTTTTCGAAATATTTCTATATTGCGCTCACGGATTTATCTGCTTTCCAAACTCTTCCTTTTGTAACAATACAAAGCTTCGTATTGTACGATTACTACCCCACCCAACCTTATATT
>CABFOV010009410.1:0-19565 GCA_902141375.1 Timema poppense
GCCTTGTAGAACAGCCAAATGGAGACAGATGGTAAGTCCATGTAATTGTACTCGTTCCACGTTGTGACTCTGTCACAGTAGAAAGTCTAAGAATTTGACTGGGTAATTCGAGGTAGAAAAGCCTTGGGACTGGTTGAGCACTGGGTTGGGGCTTGAGGACACTCGAAGAAAAGGACGACAAGGGTGCAGACGTGTTAGGTAGTGAGTCACCTAGTAGTTTTAATATGTTCACGTGTCTACACATAAAGAAGAACTATTGTTAATTAAAATAAATATATATTAAAATGTGTCTACTTGTTTTTGTTAAAGCAACACAAGGAATATATTTATCATGCGCCTATTAATATATCATATTTGACTAATATCATACAAACAAAACTAATATAATTATTATACATATATAAATTTGAGACACAACACATTACAATGAATGTCACCGAATTATCCTCCTTCGCCTAAATACATTAATTATTAGTTACTCAGGGTTACCCGCCTCGCTGGTGTAGTTGGCTAACGCGCTAGTCGTGTTGAGCTTGACTGCTGAAAACGGGTAGATCGATGTTCGAATCTCGGTCGGGTGAACTGAGGGAAGTTTTTTCTAAATGGTTTTCCACTCTCCCTCCACGCAAATGCGGGTTCACTTCCTCTAATTCAACCTTCCCAATTCCTAATCACAGTAGCGTATTTAGTACTTAAAAGTGTATAAGCCGAACGGGTAATAAGACGCGGTGCTAATATTATTACTCAACGTTCTATAAAACTACTAATCACTGTTTTATTCATCAAAGTTACTTCTTTTTCGTTAAATCTAAAGTTTGGTTAAGAGTCCTCTAGTATAAAGTATCGTATTTATAGTGCTGTAGTTTAATTAATTTGTATTAAATATATATTAAAAATTCTCTCTGGATTTGAAAACTTGTTAGTACAATTAAATATAACTAATCACAATCCTTAAAAAGTTGGTCAAATAAACCATAATTTTTTTATTGAAAATATGGGGCATATTGTAACAATATTGTGACACACTCGCCGGTAGAAACGTGGACAAAGGCGTCGATCTCGTATTGTCTAGTTTGCTGAAGAATTGGTGGGCAGGTCTAGACTCTTTGCTCGGTGTATTGAGATGTTTCTACTTCAGTGGTTGCCCAGTCTACCTACGTGCAAGCGCCAGTACACTTCTAATCTTAATCTATTAATGTTTTAATTTTAGACTACCACCGTTTAGTAAATACGACAATTAACCAGATAACTCATAAAATAACGAGTTTATTAAGGCTTTTACTGGAGTGAATAATCTATGGACAGCCTATGTGTATGAATTGTAATTTATTACTGGTATGCATAATTCAACAACAAAAACTAGATATTATAGTAAAATAGTATTATAGTATTATATATAGTATCATAGTATTATCGTATTATAGTAAGTAACTAATTAGTAATATCAATTCAAAAAACAGCACTCGGTGAAATACTAGCTACCTAGTTGAATAAAATCTATTACAATTTAGCTACATTTAAAAGTATGTATAAAATTTTTAAATGGAATAGTAATAAAACTTTGATACATCACTCTCCACTTTCATTCTTGAACCTTTATTACAAGTATTTTAGATATATTGAATTACAAAATAGCAAACTGAACTTGAAATAATTAATTTGAATGCTGAAAAACCCGATATTGCATTGTTATGCTTTAAAAACCTCAAATAATGTCATACGAGTATAAATAAATGGTTTTATAAACATATATTTCAAATAAAATATTTGTATCAGTAATAGTATATCTTTATAGTGATAAGTTTTTTCGTATCTGAAATAGTTGCTGGGATATGATCAGAATTTTAAATTTCAGCTTATTTAAATTATCTTTAAGGTAATTGATAGGAAAACGAGACTATCTATAGTGTTTGTGATGTTAAAAATAAGCCTAGACACAAAGTTTGTTTAAAATCGATTAAACTGGTTTTGAGAAAATCGATGTTATTTCTTTTTACGCTTCAGTAAACTCCTCTTAATTTTAGGGTTGGATATCACAATCAAAAATCCTTCAAGGGAAGCTGATAAAAAATCCTGGATACCATTTGTTAGCACTATTGGTTATATGGTTTGAACTCTATTTTAATATATAGTCACACAGACGGCATCGTGAAAATCACCTTTTCGTTTTCAGATGGTAATGTAACATCGAAATTTTTCAAAACCTCGCGTTTAAAAAAACTCATAATACTTGTAATATATATATTAAATACACACTGCTAAACAATAAGTTCTGCATTTTATATATAATTAAAATAAAATCTTATTCAATATGCTTATACACTTTGTTTGGTTTTAATGTAGATAGTTCACCCTAGTTCTAATTTTGGCATTTACAGCCCAACAATTTTGTTTCGTCACTTCTAATTGGTTCAAGCCCAACTGGAATAGATATACTGTCCTTTTTTAATCTAAATCTACGAGGGTTGTCTGACTGTTTTAATAAAACCTCAGATTCAGTTAACAAACCCTTTTCGTAAAGTATTTGTTCAAGTTTCCTAAATTCTGGGCCAACAAGTCTTCGTCTCATTCCAAATTTTCCGAAAGCCTTAAATCGCGTTGGCCTTTTCATCGACCTTGAATTTTCATCCCATACTCTTTCTTCACTTGGTTCTAACGGTATGGATAAAATAGGTCGTTCTGTTCTTCCTAACAATACTCTGTGATTGTCTTTGAAGTAGGAAAGACGAGGCCGACGTAATACTTTGATAGGTTTGATAATTACTAATTCGTCTTCATCATCCTCATCGCCGGTGTTGTCTTCCTTAGAATTTGTATTTTGGCTGTCCAACTTCTTCTCTCTTTCCATGTCTGTTTTTTTAGGTTTTAACTCAGCCTTTATATTTTCTTTGCTGGAATAGCTTACTGATGTGTCTGGTTCAAATCCTACTTGCACTAACTTTTCATTCGTTTGCTTTTCGCAAGACTCTTTCCTTAATTCCTGTGATTCTTCTTTGGTCTTTAACTCATCATCCATTTCTTCTTCGTTTAAACTGATATTGTATTTCATTTTTGATAACTGGTTTCTAGTTGTCTTATATTTATTTTGTTCTGTAATTGTATATTTATCATTTATTTCTTGTATTGTTCTCCCTTGTATTAGATCTACTTCCTCTTTGGTGTAATTTGTATTTCCTTTATCTTGTATTATCTTGTATACACTGCCAACATCAGTTACATTTTCCTTTATTTTATCTATCTTTATATTGTCTTTGTTATTTTCTTTATAACTTATTTTATCTTCATTTTCTTGTTTTAAATAATCATATCTTCCTTCCTTAATCATACCTTTATTTTTAAATATTTTTTTAATTTTATCATTATAATCATTTATGTAATTTGTTTCCGCATTCACATGATTTAAATCATCTTTGCTATATTCTTTGGATAAATTTGCTTTTTCTTTATAATAGTTCATTTCATCTTTGTTGTATTTGCTATGGTTAGAGATTTTTTCATTCTGTTTGTCTTTATCTTTTCTGTCTTCCCTGTCTGAATCTGTAATTATTTTATTATTTTTCACCTCATACTTTATATATTCATTGCTAGAATCTGCCACTTCTTTGTTTAGTTTTATTTTGATTTTGTTGTGTTTGGTATGTATTTTGTCTTGTTCTACTCCGTCATTGTTGTTCTTTATGTTAGAGTTTGTATTTTCTTTATCTGGTTTAATTCCATCTTTGCTAAATTCTTTCAATAAATATGATTTTTCTTTTTCTTCTTTCACCCCATCTTTGCTATATTCTTCGCTAAGCTCAATATTTATTTTATCTTTTCTAATTCTATATTTGTTTTCATTTGTGTTAGAATTTGTGTTTCTTTTAACATTCATGCCTTCTTCTTTGCTGTCTTTTTTAGTAGAGTTTGTTTTTTCTTTAATTTGTTTCACTACATTTGTGCTGTCTTCTTTGATAACCTTTGTTTTTATTTTATCTTGACTATATCCATCTTTGTTGTCTTCATTGTTAGGGTTTGTATTTTCTTTATCTTGTTTCTCTTCAACTTTGGTATATTTTTTAGATACATTTATTATTCCTTTATCTTGTTTCACACTATCTTTGTTGTCTTCTTTAATAAGGCTCCTTTTTCCTTTAACTTCATCCACTCCAACTTTGGAGTATACTTTCGCTACGTTTGTTCTTTCTTTATATTCTTTCTCCCCAACATTTTTAGATGATTCACTATAAACAGTTTTTCTTTTTTCTTGATTATTTCCATCTTTGTACTCCTCTTTGCTAGTTTTCATACTTATTTTCTCTTGTGGTAAATTTCCATATATGTGGTCTTCTTTAGGAGAATTTGTATTTACTCTATCTGGTTTCACTTTATTATTTTTTTCCTTTTTAGTATAATTAATATTTATTTTATCTTGATTCACTCCATATTTTTGGTCTTCTTTTTTACTATTTCTAATTATTTTATTTTGCTTTATTCCATCTATTTTATCTTTATTACTAGAATTATGTATTCTTTTATCTATCTTCCTTGTATTTTTAATGTCTTCCTTAGTAGATTTTGTATTTATTTTATTTTGTATCCGTTCATCTTCGATGTCTTCCTTGGTTGAGTTTGCATGTTCTTTATTTTGTTTTACTCTATCTTTGTTGCTTTCCTTGCTAGAGTTTGTAATTACTTGATCTTTTTTTTCTTCCTTAGTGAAATTTATGTTTAATCCATATGGTTTCCCTTCTGTTTTTTTGTCTTTTTTAGTAGAATTAGTGTTTATTATATCTGGTTTCAATTTGTCTTTTGTTTCATTTTTAGTAAAATGTATATTTAATATATCCTGAATCACTCCATATTTTTGGTCTCCTTCTTTATTATCACTTTTATTTATTTTATCATGCCAAACTACATCATTGTTATAATTTGTATTTATTTTATCTAGCTTAGTTCCAACTTTATTGTCTTCTTTGCTAGAATTTGTTATTCTTTTATCTTTTGTCATTATATTTTTAATGTCTTCTTTACTGTAGTTTGTATTTATTTTATCATATAAATATCTTTCTGATTTGTTTTCTTTATTGGGGTATGTATGTTCGTTATCTTGCTTTGCTACAACTTTGTTGTCTTCTTTACTAGAATTTGTAGTTACTTTATCTTGTTTTACTTCATCATTTACACCTTGTTTAGTGAGATTTGTGTTTATTATATATTTTTTATCTATATCTTGTTTTCCATTTTTAGTATAATTAATATTTATTCTCTCTTGATTCACTCTATATTGTTTGTCTTCATTTTTATCATACGTATTTATTTTATCTTGCTTTATTCCATCTTTGTTATCTTCTTTACTAGAATTTGTAATTAGTTTATATTTATTCAATATATTTTTAATTTCTTTTTTACTAGAATATGTATTTATTTTACTTTTTATCTCTTCATTTTTATTGTCTTCTTTAGTATAGTTTGTATGTCGCTTATCTTGTTTTACTCCATTATTGTTGTCTTCTTTTCTAGAATTTTTAAATACTTTATCTGATTTTACTTCATCTTTTTTACCTTTTTTAGTGAGATTTGTGTTTAATTCATCTGTTTTCACCTCAGATTTTTTGTCTTCTCTAATAGAATTTGTGTTTATTATATTTGGCTTAAATTTATCTTTTTTTTCATGTTTAGTAAAATCTATATTTATTCTATCTCGATTCAATCCATATTTTTTGTCGTCTTTTTTATCATTTGTGTTTATTTTATCTTTCTTCTTCCAATTTTTGTTGTCTTCTTTAATAGAATTTGTTATTCTTTTATCTTTCGTTATTATATTTTTATTATCTTCTTTACTAGAGTTTGTATCTCTTTTATCAAATAAATCTCCATCTTTTTTGACTTTTGTATTGACGTATGTATGTTGGTTTACTTGTTTTACTCCATTTATGTTGTATTCTTTAGTTGATGTTTTCTTTCCAATTAGAATTTTTACTTCGTTCTTGGTAGAATTTTTGTTTCCTTTGTCGGGTCTTAGGATGTCTTTGTTTTCCTTTCCAGATGAATTATTGTGTGTATCGTCTTTCAGATTATGTCTGTTATCTTTTTTGGTAAAAGATTTTATTTCATTCTCATTTTTTAAAGCAATTTTGTTGTATAAATTGGTGTAATTTTTATTTCCATGTTCTTGTTTTATAAACACTTGCCCACCTATTTCATTATAGCTTGTATGTTTATTATCTTGTATCAGCTTAGACTTTTTGATTTCTTTGGCAGAACTATTTTTTCCTTCGTTTATCATATATTCTTTTGTCAAATTACCTTCGACTCTATCTATTACTGAATTGATTTTTTTCTCATCATCTCTTATTTCAAATTTCTTTGACTTGTCTTCTTTTATTTGAATATCAGATGAATTAAATCCATCCCTGAATTCCACTTCTTTTTTTACGATTCCACTTTCGGTTATCACAGGTAAGGATCTTCTTGAATACGATATTCTTGGAGCCTTATAAGATCGTTTTACTATATTATGATCTACAGCTTGAAAATCCCAAATATATGGATATTCTTTTAATATATTTTGTGCAATATATTTCTTTATTGATATTTTATCATCTGCGATATTATTACTATCACTTTCACTATTTGTCAAGTTATGAGAAAGCAATTGTAATTTTAACACAGAACTTATATAGTTTTTATTTTGATAAAGAACATTAGGATGTTGTGCTTTTTTTGGTCTTATAACATAATGATATATTTTGAGATTATTCGGATGTGTGAAGCTATTATTATTGGTTGAATTCTTTAAAGCTGTTTTTTGGCCTAAGCATATAACATCCATCTTATTGTTTTTTATTAATAGTTTCCGGTCAACTATAGGGGTATTTTGTATATGTATCTCAGATGTAGCAGCTGTGCCACCATTAGTTATTGTGCGAGTCCTCTGAGTATTATGGTTACCTCGAGATATGTTTTTGTTGAATGTCATTTTGGCGTCGTCTTCTGTGGTTATCAAGTTTCTTTTTTCCTCTTCAAAATTTGTTTTATCTAATCTTTTTACTTCGGCGTTTTCTTTTAGTGAAATCCTTGATGTTATAAAACTAGATCGCTTTAATTCCAGAGAATTGTCTTTGTAATACCCATTTCCTGTTTGTGCTAAGTCCCTTAATGCTCGGGACCTCCACCAGCTTGCGATTCTTTCTGTGGTTATGGTTTGGCCGCCATCCAACGAGGGATGAGGATAAAAATTCCCGATGTCTTTTCTGATTGATTTGTGCTCACATGCATGTCTTCCACCCAACGACACAAACTGAAATCATACATATGCTCTGAAAGATATATTGTTATTAGGTAGGCATACATTTTAATTTAAGTGATATTCACTTCGTATTCTAAAGGGTATTGATCAAGAGTATTTTAGAGAAAATATATTCAAATTAACCCTGGGGGAGTATTGGAAAACCACAATGACAAATAACATGGGTAAGAGAACTAACCACTTAACGAATTGGCAGAGATTATCACCTCAACCTTCAGTCAACCAAATTCAATATCAGTAGATAGCCTTAGACCACATGAACATCTGTGTTTGTATATTTATTTATATAAAAATTTATTTTAATTACAATATGTCTTTTATATACAGAGGTTTTATTCAAAACACATGACTTAAAATCAAATTTAAATTTTATGCTTTATCTAAAAATAAGCGCTAGTCATAATGTTAATAATTTATGTATGATTATTAAATAATTCTAGCTGAATACATATTTTAAATTAGTTCTAAGATTGTCTTCAGTGAATCTATCTTCTTTTAGATCTAACTCAAACGAATATACTTTGGGAATTTAAATGTGTTTTTATTACAATTAATATAATATTATATAGTAAAACATACTTAACTAGACTATAGTTGTTTGGTTCTTATGGATTCAGAACTAGTCTAACATATTTAACCACTCTCCTACATGAGGTATCAAACACAAGCGGTGCGGATGGCGCGGTCAAAGCGGAGTAAAATATCAAATGCCCTGTTGCGTTGTAAGTGTCCTAGCGATGCGGCCGAAATCCAAGCGGTTGATGCGATCAAGTATTTTGATATTTGTTGTGAGCCACGCGTTGTTTACTTCATAGCCGTTGCTCCGAGCATTTAGACAAAGGGATTGTTTATCTTCACAACTTTTGTTCCAAGTACTCACGGGCAGTGGTTATTGGGAGAATTTTGGTTAGGTCAAATTACATCTAGCTTGGTAATTAAAATGTCAGAGAATGTGTAGAATTAGTTAAAACGTGAAGTAAAATAATATGCCAAACAAAAATTAAGTACTGTTTTCTATAAATCAACTAAATTAATAAATATTATATTTATTTCATGTGTAATAATAATCTCATAAAAAAAAAGTTGGTAGGATGTGTAGAAACTTGATTCTCTAATACTGTACAAGGTATTTTAGAAGGTATCGGGTTAAACGGAGTGAAAAATAGTTATCTACGAAGAAAAATATGTTGTTTGTTCCCACGCTCCTATCATAACTTATGAATGAATTAACTCTTCAAGTATATAGCATTTGTTTGAAATCTTTACCGTCTAAAGTTTTTTAGTTTATTAACCATTAACTTTTTTAGAAATACAATTTCATAACGTAAGTGTTCACGTTTCTTTGACGACAAAATTATTGATATTGATTTGAACTCATGTCGCTTGCTTCTTGCACCATCTGCCCACGCAGGGCAATTGCATCAAATCGCTCGTTTCAAGCCCTAATGTCCGCATCGCTCGCATTCGATCGCTCACGTAAGACAATGCCTTATAGCCAATAAAAGTTTGATTTCTCACATAGGACAGTGCCTTATAGTGAATACAAGTTTGATTTCTCACGTAGGATAGTGCCTTATAGCAAATAAAAGTTTGATCACTTACGTAGGACAGTACCTTATAGTAAACAAAGGTTTGATCACTCACGTAGGACAGTACCTTATAGTAAACAAAGGTTTGATCACTCACGTAGGACAGTACCTTATAGTAAACAAAGTTTTGATCACTCACGAAGTAGAGTGCCTTATAGCAAACAGACGAAAATAGCCCTTAATTATACTAAAAATTTGTTAGCATCTTCAATGGACATGTGAACTAGCGTATAAAGCTCGACTAGACTATTTTCCCAATGACGTTTAGTCCACACGACCACTGATGCTGGTACTAATAATTAATTCTCAAGACAAGAACGGAGAGAAATGATGATTTGGAAATATCGATGCTTTTAAAATAGAGGGATTAAAAGAATACTCCAAAGAGTTAAAAAGTTTTTTAAAAAAAATCTCACAAATATTTAAATAAGATGTGGTGTGTGTATGTAGTCTGTATGAACAAATAATCTTCCAAATATCTAAAATAAGTTTGGAGGATTTCGTTTCTTAAGTTGGCTGATTATCAGTTCGATCTTATTAGAGGATTTATATAAAAAAAAAAAGAAGAATGTTACTCTGGTTAAAATCAACGTCTACCTCTGTAGCCTTAGGGTAAGGGTCTCGGCTCACGATTCGAGGTTTGAGAGCTCAAAACCAGCAGAGAACAACAAATTTTGCGATGAAAGTCATTGCACAACATCCTTCGGAGAGCATATTAAGCCATTATTTCTATCTAAATTGAAATATGTAGAATATCCCTAAAAGCTGTTGTATGAGATATCGTTCCGGCAACATTTATTATGTAGGCACTTTCTCGCCCTTTCATAGTAATTAAACGCGTTGAGGAAATAGGAAACCACCTCATTTATTCACGAATTCCCTAGTGCATGTGTTTAATCCCGGATGGAGTAAGCAGGTGAAACTAATCATTCAAATGAATACGTGAGTGAGCTTCTAGCGATGAAGCATTACATATATCAAACTAACCTAAGGGTTAAAAACTTTCGATCAATTAAATAAATAAATATCTTGTATTTTATACTTAAGGTAAATTACATTTAGGTTAACGGTTAATGTGTTAATATTGAGAGGTGTTTCTTAATATAAAACTGGCAACCCTTAGTCACAAGATATTTCTTTGTGGCCCCCAAATTATATTGAAATTCTTTAAATAGCAAAAATTAAATAACAAATTAGGCTCTTGAAGTTGACGTAAGTGCTCGCTGATTTCCATAAAGTTTCAAGAATATTAAGTATCATGTTTGTATGTATGGATGTATTTGTTAAAACATAATTACTTATTCTTTCATGTTTTTAATATATTTGAGCATTATGTCTTATAAATTCATGAATATCTCCCAGCCAGTTCCCAAAAAACTTATGCGGCTCTCAGTCATGGAAAGGTTATACATGCATTTCGTAGAACAATATTAAGTTTAAAATATTATAAATATCGCCTAAAATATTTTTCCATTAGAAGGATACGCATTTTAAGGGAAATAATTCTTAATTAATTATTAGTTTTCAGAAATATTTAAATAGGAGTTACATTATTCAAAAATTTAAATGTCTTCATTCTATTCCCAGTAGTTTAGTTAAATATAAAATCACGTGGACGGATAATAGGGCGCTAAACGAGGAGAGATAAATGTACTTGTGTTATTTTAATCATTTACATTTTTTTTTATTATTGTTATTTTAGGTTTTAGAATAATAAATTAGTTTCCCAAATTTACGAAATATAAAGCTTGCAATGAAAAATATTCTACCCATAGAAACCATAATGAACAGTTGACTCCCTTCTGAAACCAATTTTGTCTCTAAAAATATGTTCTTTTATTTTAATAAAACAAACCATAATTTTCCAATATGTGTGCTTTTTAAACTTTAAATTATAAATTTATACTAGGAGATGATTTTTGAAGGTTTTTTTTATATAAAAGAGAGAATTTTTAATCTCATCTTAGGCATAATATTCGATAAGGATAGCTTGTACAATTTAATGTTGTTATATCTTATTTTTAACTCTTTCTTCCATATAACTATTTGCATGTTCCAATTTATTTTTTTATTACACTCTTTATAAATTGATAAATGTATTCTTCTTTAATAGAAGGACTGAATGAAACAATAAAATAAGCAATTATGATAATTTTTAATATAAATACAGAATGATGAAGTCAATATTATATAAAATAAAATGATTTTATAACATTTCCTTTGATTCTTCCACCTTTCCTTATTTCCGGTGTATAGACAAACTATGTAATCTTATTGATAGGTACCACTGCTTTGTGCAACCATCCAATACCTTTGCTACATTTTATAAATCAACTGCGCCAGATATCATATATGCCTTTAAAATCTTAGAAGGCTAACCAATCCTTAATTTTCTTGTATTTTTAGTTCATAGTTTGAATAAAATATCTTAATTGGCATTCAATATGTGTGTTTTTTCCTTTAATATAGGTTCAAATGGATTATCCTGTATAACCTACCTAGATTGACCTATAAATTATATCTAGGAACTCTAACTGAAAATAATATACATACAATTTTTTAAACCACATAAACAAAGTAAAGGTGAGATATCCTTAATTAAAAACTTTATTTGTAATTAACTTACCCATACAGCAATCAAGATTATCAACCACATAGCTTGTTCCCAAAAACTGTAAATATTGAAGAAGAGAAATCTAGATTTAATATATTTAAAAAATTAATTAAAATATATCAATTCTAAAGCTATGGGGTAGTTAAACTATTTTTATATAATTTCGTAGTAATGCATATAGAATTTTGTATGATAAAATATTATACTCCGTGTTATGGTTAATTTAAATAATTTCAAACTTTTTAAACTATTTTAAGTTTACTGCTGAAATATTTTATTAATATTAAATTGATGCCACTAACAGGTCTGAAGTTTCGTATCTGATAGATTTGTTTACAGACAACTAAATAATTATACATGTAGAAGATGTTGTTTTAATATACTTTTATATTTAAATGAGAGTCTTTATCAATAGATGAACTGCTTTTAGTTGTAAATGTGTATTGAACTTTAATTTCTAATATATTATTTACTATAGTCAAAATTATTCTTCCGTTAAAAGTGTTTTGATACAGTTAGGAAAGAAAAATTACTGAATCGTTTTGTAACAATGCGTCGTTAAAATGTTAGGAATATTTATATAAAAAAGATGAACTATTCTAAACTTGTTTCGCACTATTGGCTACTTTCAAGAGTATTACCGAATAATTTTCTTATGTTTAAAATTTATTCTGAAATAATATAAAACAATTATTATAGTTCACCATTCATTAAATTTGCTAAGTATTATTCTGTTTAACTGGCGCACAAAATTGCGTTTTAGTCATTAAACAATGAACAATGGAAAATTGAAAAAATACGTGTTGTGAATGTGTGGGATGCACTGTTAATACAAAACAAACAATTTCATTGCTCAGTCTATATTTTTACTGTTTTGTTTGATTATTCGTTTCTTAATGTTTGGTAACGTTGTGCTTTAGAGAGAAGCTCCTTTCCGATAGATTTTAATATTTGATCTTTTTTTGTAATGTTGCCCTGAATTTAAGTAATATTTTTATTTTAAAAGGAAGACATTTTTTGGGGTTTACCATTCTCCTTGATTGAAGGCAGTTTTTGGTTGTCATATACATAATTGAATTCAAATGCACTTACAGATTTACACTGCTCACACATGAGGGATGGTTTTATTTACTACTAAAAATCCAACTCAATTGTTAAGTTTACTCAATAATTTGTTTTATATTAAATTATGTAGTTTCATAGGCAAATTAAATAAAATTCTTTATCTCTATTATAGATTATACCATGTAATAATACTATATTGTATACCATGACTGATTTACCTAAAATAAAGAATACTTAATTTATTCGTGTACATTGGAATGGATGAAATTACAGAGAGTTCCAACATTATGATAATATTAGAATACATATTTTAACTATTTTTAAGAGATTAATAGGCTTATATTTATTTCAAACTATGCCAAATAATAAAAAAAAAAATTCGCGATAATTTAGTTTACAAAGAAAATAATTACATTTTGTATCCAATAAACTTTTCCGAAACTAAATAATTTAAAAAAAGATGTGTAAATATTTTTAAATTTTAAATGTTTAATATAGAGTAATGAATTTATAAAATGGCTGTTAAATTTAATGCTAGGGCAATTTAACGTCTCAACATAAACTATGTTTCCACTGATGCAGGTACGAACTTTAAATAAAATATAGTTGGAAAGTATAAATAAAATATTGAAAAAAGGAATTTTGATATGTGATCTTCTTGTCTGTCTGAAAATTTATACTTTATAAAATCCAAACTGTTATCCTTTAAAAATAACTTAAACGATTTTATCGTTGACATAAACTGATTAAGAATATTACATGTAAAAGAGGTGTGAGGGGAGGGTCTGAAACACAAAAACACCCACTTTTTGCTCTGAGTTCAATTCATTCGCATTTGGCTAAGATATGTTTAGAGATTAAAAAGGTAGGATCTAGTTGAAATACACTCTCATTTACACGGAGAGAGAGAGAGAGAGAGAGAGAGAAAGAGTGGAAATCTGTTTGTAAGGAATCCCCGTCATTGCGCCTGGCAAATATTTGAACCCTAACTTCCCCGTAATCAGTAAGCCAAGATTGCATAATCTTAACAATATAGTGCACGTTCACAGTGAAATAAATAATAGCACTTAGCAAGCATTTTTAAAGCAACGTGGTAAATAATTAATAACAAATAAAATATCTAAAAATATGTTAATTACTCTATAGCATTAGGAACTCGAAAGTTCATTGCTGCACTGACAAAAGTATGCCATCTATCTTTATCTTGAGCAAGTTCTATCCAGTCCACCTCATTCCACCTTATCTCTGTTAGTTCCATTTTAATGTTATTCTCCTTTCTGCGTATAGGTCTTCCCAATCTGGTCTCTTCCCATTGGGTTTGCCAGTCAGTACCCTGAACATGGTTCTATAGACTACCATTCACGCTGCATGTCCTGCCCACCGAAATCTATGAGGCTTGATATTCCTAACAATGTATTATGATGAGCATATAATGTAAATTCATTATGTAATCCACTCAACTCTTCAGTAACCTCATCCCTTTTGGGACCAAATATCTTCTTAATAACATTGTTTTCTAGCACCATAAATTTGTTTTCATCGTATAAGTTAAGATACCAAAGTCTTACACCCATAGAGACCAACTGGTAAAATTATTGTTTTGTATATTCTCAGTCTTAAATTCCTTGAAAACAGACGAGATGTCAACAACTTACCGACTGAGTAATAGCATGCATTTCCTGACAATTATTTTCCTAATTTCCTCTCTAAAAATGGTAAAACACTAAAATGGTTTTATTTTGTGTTTACATGATCTTAGCCAAATTATTGGACTAAACTGTTACCAACCAAGAAAATGAAGTTCTACCAGACACTAACTGACTAAAAAAATCCAATCATAATTATAAAATTAGGCGGTGAAAAAAAAGTTTGATCAAACTTAATATATCTTTTAAATTATAAAATCAGCATTTCCTACTAATCTTGTGGGTGAATTTCTCCATAACTTCCACGCTTTGGTAAAAATTCACCATTGTTAATACATATTAATCGTTTCTCAATCATGTTTAACGTAGGTATGTTTATTCCTTCCTTATTTTAAACTCATATTAATAGTAGGCATAGAAAAATACATACATTTAGCAATAACCAAGGGCGTAGAAGGGGAGAGGGTTGGAGAAGTCCGCCCCCTCCTCCCAAACTTGAGTTAATATGTGTGCTTGTGGGGAAATTAATAAGCCCCTATATCGGGGGGTACATGTATACGTATACAAAATATCTGCTAAAGGTATTGCCCTATTTTATACCTGATCCAAGTGCGTAAAAGTCTAATTTTTCTAAGCTGGGGATGGAGGGAGAGGGCAGTCAACTAGAATTTTTTGTATATTCCCTTAGCCACGGACGTCTTGCCTTAGCTAATTTGTTTATTTATTATTTAGCACCCCATCTTACTACCCATTAAGCATATATGCTTAAGTACTAATTACGCTTATAGGTTAGTAATTGGAAAGGTTTAATTTATAGGAAGTGAGTCCGGATTTGCGTGGAGGGAGATTGGCAAAACACCCCAGTTCACACACGTGAGACTAGAGCCTTGTTCTCTCCATCTTCAGCAGTCTAGCTCATCATGAAACTATCGGGTTAACTAACTACGCCAACGAGGCTTGTCTAATAAAAGCTTTATTACGTATATTTGAAAAGGTGGGTCCATCAAGATCCGAAGGTGGGCACTACCTACCCCTCTCATTCTCTAGCCTTAATTGGAGCCCCTTCAGAAAAATAGGGTTTCTACTCCCTAAAAGCTATACATATTCTATAATCTATTTATATATATTTATTTAAAATATATGTACCCGCTAGCATGTATTCGCGTACCCTTGGGGGTACGCATGCTCCAGGATGAATACCACTGGACCAAAGTATAGTATACTTTTATCGTGTCAAGGCCTGTTTTAGGATAGAGGACATCAATATTGAGAGAAGTAAGGGATTTGAAAATTTTATTACTTATGAGTTACTAGTGTTGTTTTTTCTCTTAAAAAAAATTAATTTCAATTAGTGTTTTGTATTAATTTTATAGTTACCACTGATCTCGTGGCATGATAAATATTAATACAAAATATTAAAGCGTAGATTGGTGTGTTATCTGAAGCAACAATCACTAAAAGTGTATATATTCGAAAACTACTCCAACGTTTATAATTAAATTTCCTTTATTTATTCAACGTAATGTTTGATTGGTCACATGTATCAATTCAAAAAATAAAATGCAATTCAGAAAATCTTTAATCTCTTAAAAACACAATTATATAAAATGTTGATTTATTTTCCTCAAATTAAATATGTTTTGTATATACAGTGTAAAATGTGTACCTAGCATATAGAATTAAACACAAATTATTAACTTTTTAGAAATAATATCCAACAATTTTTACTAAATTTTGATTATTTAATTGAAGTACTGTACATTACATTCCATTTACACTGATAGATAGCAAGCTTACCTTAACGGACTATGGTGACTATGGTGAAGCATACTGTAACTGATCACCCGGCTCGGTGGTGTAGTTGGCTAACGCGCTGGTTCGAGTTGAGCTAGACTGCCAAGGACGGGGAGATCTAGGTTAGAATCTTGGTTGGGTGAACTGGGGGTGGCTTTTCCTAAATTCCTTTCCACTCTCCCGTCACACAAATGTGGGTCCACTTTCTCTAAATTCAACCTTTCCAACTACTAACCCAATAGTGTAATTAGTACGTAAGCGTATAATCCGAACGGACAGTAAGATGCGATGCTAATATTATATTATTGTAATCGATTGAGGTAATACTGCAGCTCCCTTTCAAAATAGATGGAGTGTTCACTATATTAAGAGATAGCTTAAATATATCCAACAATTATGACAATGTGATGTTCAAAAGTTTTAATAAATTTGTGAATACGTGAAATATAAAAAATGATTATCAAATTTATTGGTACATGATAACGATATATGATTGTATTTACAATTTAACATTTAATTACTTTAAACGTTTGTACTTAAAGTTTAATTGTATTTGTTACTTAAAGAAACACAGCCCGAAAGATAAACACAAGGATGTTTTTTCAATACGTATTCTACCGTGTACTTTATGTTACCCATGTATATTTTTTACGTGTTTAGATTTTAAAACGTTCACTAAAGGTAGTCGAGCAGACAAAAATCAACATTGCCGAGAGCCAAAATCAAACGCGTAGTCTAGGTTTCTACTTCATCTAGAATTTATTTTTCTTTCTCTCTCTATTTTACCAAGAAGCACACAGTGTTCTTTATGGATTATATTTAGCAGCCGAACCACGTAACATTCTAGGGAAGGTAAAAAAAAAGTGTCCACCATTCAGAACTATTTTCCCTCCCCGCCCATCCCTCTTTCAGTAAAAAATCGTGCTGAGAATCGACGATGCAGGTAGCAAACAAATGAACGTACCACACCTAGAGGGTAGGGTCAAAGAAAGTCGGGGAAAGGTAAGTCGGGAGCTTAAGAGTCGGTAAAAACCAGAGACGTTGCTGCCAAAATGAAAGTGGTTTAGGAATAAAGGTTTGGAAATAGAAATGAGTTGAATATATATTTATTTTTATTGTTATGAATCGTCATTCTATCAACAAATCATGAATGAATAATCTAAATTCAAATATAAAAAAGCATTAAGTATAAATACAGTATTCATAAAATAGATATATTAAACTCATTTATATTTCCAAACCCTTCTTCTAAAACCACTTTCATTTTGAAAGCAACGTCTCTGGTTTTTACACATACATTTATAATATATAGGCCTACATACATATAGGTATATGTATATACATATTTTATACATATACATATGTACATTATAAATATATATATATATATTGAATTTGAATCAGCGTAGTGTGTACGACCAGGATATAAAATTTAACCTCCCCATCAGCGGTAGATCAGACAAGATTTGTTTGACGTTTGGCATGCGTACCCAAAGATGTAGTATTTATAATCTAATATACTAGAATTTTGAGAATTTAAGAATAAGATTTGATAATATTATCAATCTATTTACACAATTAATTGTGATAGCATATTTTTTAAATGAACTAAATATACCTAGAAAATGCTCCCAGATACGTCTTTCATACAATCAAAGAAAATTAAAACAACCCCGTTGGATAATTCATTTAAAGAATATATTTGTATATGTAATAGTAGGTATAGCGACGATCAACTAACTGTTTGTTATTATTTTGAAATACAAACTATTCTATGAGCGTTTATTTTAACTAGGGCCATATTTCAATTTTTGAATTTGCGAGATTATTGAACTTATTATTTCAATAAAATTATGAAAATATAAAATTCTATTACAATAAAATATTATAGATTTGACTTTCATTTATTATTAATTAATTATGTAATTCATTATTTAACTTTTATCCTAGGTGGGTGAACAGGGCTAGTGTGTTTAAAAATCAAAAACAATAAGGAAAAGGTAACAAATATATCAAATAATAAAATAAAAATCTGCATCAATCAGTTTTGTTTCGTCTTATCTACTTGTTCTAGTTTCTGTAAGGTATACTGAGATGTTTTTTTTACATAAATTTGTTTTACCCATGCCTTAATTAAAATGTGTGTACATATACTCCAAATTCTACCTTCTTACTGCCTTGGAAATTAATATAGCTATTCGAATATCCCAAACGGTTGGTAAGAAATGAAGCACTGAGAGAATGGTTAGGAGATTTATACACTCCTAATGTCTAAAAATTAATGCTAACTAAAATCAATATATTGATTGCGTATAACCCGAACGGGTAGTAAGACGCGGTGCTAATAATAATAATAATAATAATAATAATAATAATAATATATTGATTACATCCATTTTTACAACCTAACGAATGGTATTACCATTTAGGAACAGTTTGATTAAGTTACTTCGATTTTGTGTTTAAGTAACTTAACTATAGGTTCAGGCTCTTAGCTAGTTATCAAACATTACTCTTAGATTATATAGCTGTAGTGAAATTGCAGAGGATCTATGTGTTTATTTTATATAAGTAAGCCAACAATGATCCACTGAAAATGTTAATACATTGGGGAAACTTTTAAATTAGTCTTGGTATATACTACAATATAGCAGAATTAATTTATAGGGGAACATTTTTGTATTGAAATAGATAATATAATTTGCTCTGAAAGGACCTAGACTTCTATAAAAAGTCAAATGTTTGGGGACAGTCTCCTAAGTAATGCTTATTCCTCCACTTGAGATTGTACCTGATTTCTTAAGTAAGTTAATAACCATTTGTTTATTTATGTTATATTTATAATAATAATATAATATTTTACTCAGTAAGTATTTTAACAGCACGTCTCATTACACGTTCGGTCTATTTGCAATATTAACTTACAACGCTAATGTGTGAGGGGTAGGGTAGGTTGTATTTATTTCAATGTAGTGAGACTGTGTCCGCATTTACGTGGAGAAAACGAGGGAAACCTTTTAATACAGACACACATAATTACACCCAACCGTGATTAGAACCTGGATTGTCCGTAATAGGGGGCTAAACATATTTCGAGTGATGCCTTAGACCCATGGCACTCAACCATATTAAATTTTTGTTCGCATTCTTGCAGGTATAATTTTTTTTAGATCTTTGTACCGCCAATGTTGTTCGTGTATTTTGAAAGTTCTGCGTATTATATAGTAATACATCTAAGAGAGTGAGGGAAAGAAATATTCTATAGAGCTACCAGATCGTATTTAATTATATATAAAAAAATTTTACGTACTCCTTAGGATGTATTTGCGTAACCCTGGGGGTACGTGTATCCAAGGTTGAATACCACTGCCTTAGTTAGACTAATCGACAACCAAAGTGGACTAAGTCATTTGTCAAAAAGCTTATATGGAAATCTGAATAGGGGATAAATTATTTAAAAGCCACCAAATGGGTAGAAATGGGGAAACAGCTTCGAGTCACCAAGATCATTACCAACACCAGAACTTCTATCTCAACCCACGTTCGGGTACATCACCCGGCTCGCAACA
>CABFOV010009411.1:0-19555 GCA_902141375.1 Timema poppense
AACCTCGATCTCCCCGTCCTCAGCAGTCGAGCTCAACACGACAAGCGCGTTAGCCAACTACGCCACCGAGGCGGGTTAATTTACTAAGAAAGAAAGTTATTGAAGTCTAGTTATGGAAGGTTTCTGGAAACAGATAATGGTGGGTATGTAAACCCAAGTAGAGAATCATGAATAAATACCCCATTTTAAAACTAACTTATAATAAAAAGAGTAACATGACAAATAAAAAACGTTCTTCGGTGGTCGGATGGGCTAAGGCAATCTCGAAATTGATTGTAGAGCCAATGACGGGAAGAACGGGGTTCAAATCCTGGATCAGTATACTGAGGGTGTTTTTATCTAAAATAGTTTTCTACTTAGACGCCACGCAAATTCGGGTAGAAATCTTAGAATTTTTACTGACGTCGGTGACATAACCCGGTCAGGCACCTTAGCTCAGTCAGTAACGTGTCCGTCTATTGAGATAAGGGTCCCGGGTTCAATTCCTTTTATCACCGAAAAGTTTATCATTGGTGAAATGTTGGTTTTACCTTTAACAGTGATGCACTATCGAGTCGGGGTTGGATGTTGTGTCTTTTCTAGATTTAAGAAAGTTTAAGTCGTGTGGTGATATAATCAGTCAGTTGAGAGAGTGCACGTTAGAGAGTGCACGTTAAATACCTTAAATAAATGAAAATAAAAAATGACAACCTGAGCGATCCTTATCATTACATTTATTTGTTCTCATAACAAAATTATAAATCAGCGGAGAAAGCAACCATGAGTGATAACGTAGCTGCACATTATTACAAAATGAATTGTCATTGTTTATCATCACTTGACCATTTGACCTCATGTTTATTTATTTAAAAGTAGATTTTATGTTCTTTCACAAAACGATTTATAGAATGTTAAATATTTTTTATTAAATTAATGTTAATAGTTATAATAGTTGGATAAATTATCAAATTTGCTGCAAGTTAAACTTAGACATAAAGCGCCCTATGAGTGCCCCTCTTAAAAAATCCTCTCCCACCTATTTTTTCTCTTGCTACGGCCTTGCTTGATACACAACATATATAACTTTCTTTGGACATCATTAATAAATTATATTTTACTACGCCAAGCGTTGAAACTCAAACCTTTACCAAATAAATTGATATTAAGCTAATTGGTATACTAATAGTACTCATTTGATGCAAAGTAATTCATTGTTTATTTGTTCTTTCTTCTCGGTCAAGAAAGTATAAGTATAAAAACCACTTAGTGTAAGCGAATTCAAATTAATATGAGCTAACACAAACTCTAATATGTAATTGTTAATATTTTGTTTAAAAATTCATTTTGTTCATATCAACAGATATGATCGAGTTTTTTTAAAGTTGAATAATAAGACAGAAGCATAACTCAAATCATACTATCTTGGCAAATACTATGAGAAATTTGGAGTTTAAAAATCATATATTATCGGATTTTAATTAAATTCTATTAATAATAATTGATGGGTCTATTCTCTTTAATCTATTGGTTTTTCCACCACGCCATTTTGCCTGCCTGGGCCGTTCGAATTTCAATTACGCTAATGGGGTAGGGTTGTAGATAGTAGAATTTAGAGAAAATATTTCCCCATTTGTGAGGAGGGTGTGCAAGAAATGATCTAAGGAAAAACCAACCTCAGCAAACTCAGCTGGGATTTGAATCCTTCCTGTCAGTGGCGGTCCAGATTAAATGAATCTACACTCTTAGTAAAATAAGATAGTATATGATTTATATCTATATATACTGATATACTGATTTTAATTTTCAACTTTGGACACACTGATTATTGTCGGAATGCAACACTGTTCATCATCTAGTCAGCTGTTTCAAGCTTGGTTTGAACACAAGGCTGGCATATTGTATAGAAAATCCAGTTTTACGACTAATATGGCTTCCAATACTTTTATATTAAATCTAGTTGTTTGTTAAATCACATTACTATATAAAAAGGATAATGTAAAATTGTATAACAATTGAAATTATTCAATTTTTTCTTTCATAACCTCAAAAATGTGTGTTAAATATGTGTGTTCCGATTTTGGAACAGTGGGACAAAATGGCAATATGAACATTTTGTTCATTTTTTCTTGTTCTAGTTTGAGTATTCATGAAATTGCTGCAATTTTAGAAGAACAAGTGAGATTATTTGAAGATGCAATTTATATAACCCCTCCAGATAACCCATTGTTATCAGACGAAGATTCTGAAGATGAGGAAGAGACCAATCTGACCATTATAGCGGGAATTAATTAAAAGCTGTCTCAGAGGCTAGAATAACAAAGGTTGTTAATATAGAGATTGTAAATGAAGTGGCAAATATTCTTTTAGCCTATACAGAGTAGCAGCATGTATTTATTTGTAATAATAAAATTGATGACAGGTTAATTAATTAAGATTACAAGAAACATAATTAATCCACAATATTTAGTACTTTTTAATTGAAAGCAGTTATTTATAATAGCTTTATGAACTGACATTTTTTAAGGTTCAATTTTTTTTTAAATTGACATATTTGGAAGGTTTTACCGATCCAAACTCTTCGGATCCTGCTCCTAACTCAAGCAATTTAGAACCCGTTCCTGAATTAAGTACATCACTAGTGAAAAAGAAGAAGAAACCTATAAAACAGTGGGTTAGAACAGATATAAAAGAGATAAGGTCAAAAACCTGGACTCTTCCTCAATTTATGGGGGAAGACATGTCACCAGTCCAGATTTTTGTGCTAAACTTTGATGATCTAATTGTTAAAATGCTTGTTGACTTCACAAATATATATGCTCGTCAAGCTGGTGACATGACATTTGCATCAACATTAGGTGGGATGAGGATTTTTCTTGCTATACTTCTTCTTACAGGCCACAACCCACTACCTAAATATAAAATGTATTGATAAATAATTAAGCACTATCTAAAGCTATATCACGAGGTGGATTTGAAAAGATCACTAAGTATTTACACATGTGTGATAATACCATCCTATCAGCCTCTGATAAATTTGCAAAAGTAAGGCCTTTATGGAAAATGTTGAATGAGAGGTGGCTTCTGGCTTATAATAATGAGAAATTAGTGTGTATTGATGAGGCTATGATTCCATACTATGGTAGACATGGTACAAAGCAGCACATGATTGGTAAGCCTGCCTGGTTTGGTTATAAAGTGTGGTGTTTGTGTACCAGGCTAGGATACTTAGTGCAAGGCGAACCCCACCAAGGAGCTTCAACAGGTAACACAAGACCAGACCTAGGGGAATGCCTACAGGGATCAGTAGGGCTAGGTTTAATACCTGTACTAAATAATGAGCATAATGAGAAATATGACTTTTTCTTTGACAACTTTTTTACTTCGCTTTCTATTTTGGAAGAGTTGAAAGATAGTGGCTGTACTGGAACTGGAACAGTGAGGTCAAACAGGGTAGAAAATGTTCCCCTGAAAGAATCAATAGTTCTTAAAAAAATGCCAAGAGATTAATTTAATCAGTTAACAGACACTAACTCAGGTACAACCCTAAACCTCTATCATGACAATAGTATCAAACAGAAATGGGGTACATCCTACACGGAAATAAAAGCGTTTATAGTCGAAATGACAATAGGTATATTGAGATTGTTGCAACATTGGATAGTATCAGCTATAACTCTTTCATGGGGGGAATTGAAAGATTGGATGAAAATCTTAGTAAGTTAAGGATACATTTCCGGATGAAAAAGTGGTACTATCAGCTCTTTGCCTTTCCAATAAATATGTCGATTAACAACGCATGGTGGATATATAGACGAATTCCACGCTACAAGGAGCGACTATTGGATCTTCTTAGGTTTACTAGGAAAGTTACTAATTGCTATTTTCAGAAGTATTCAGCCAGATGGATAATAGGAAGGCCATTGCGTAACACAATATGCATTGACAAGAGAGTTTTGGATGATGTTAGGTATGACAAGCTTGAGCACTTAATTTCAGCTTTAGGAAAACACGGAAGATGCCAATTGTTTTGCCAAATTTCACTTAAAAGTAATTTTTTTAGTTGCATATTTTAATAAATTAATAAATTTTCAAAGATGGTGAAATAAATGAAGAATTATAGTTCCTTTAAGATAAAATAATAGATTTATAACAATATTATAAGTTACCCTTTAACTATACATTTTATTTGTTATCTTATATTAAATTAAGCACTGAAAAATATAATAAAATATAAAATAAATATTGAAATTTGAAATTCTGTTTATGTTATTGATGCACCCTTGAAACCCCACTCTTCCATTAATGGAACGTTAGCTAATGACTATAAATTAACACTTAAAAATTTAAAAAATATTTTTCACATGTTTTTATGCACCTAAAGGAGTAACCACTAACAAGTAAATAGGAAATCGAAATAAAAAAAAAGGTTGGGGTAAAATGGGTTAATGGAAATATATAATAATAAATTCAGAATCCTTCCGATGAGGGAAAATATGTTATCTATTCAGAGCATTTACAACTTATGAAAATATGTAATACTTAATTCAGAGTCCTTCTGAAAAGCGAAAATATTTCATATATTCAGAGTCTTTCAAACTTATGGAAATATATAATAAGTTCAAAGTCCTTCTGACAAGAGAAAATATTTTATATATTCAGAGTATTTCCAAATTATGGAAATATATAATAATAAGTTCAAAGTCCTTATGACAAGGGTAAATATGTTATATATCCTTTGTTGATAAATAAAACTTATGATCATCTATTTAACCTCTGGCATGTTGGCTTCGACTTCATTTCTATTTAACTAAGTATTTTACACCTTCTTGGTAATATTCTTTAACTATTTTCTGGTTCATCACTATTTTTTACTAGTTGGCTTTGCGCAATAATGCTGAGTGGGTTGCTTGGAAAAATGGTCGAATATATTATTTAATAAAATATTAGTTTTTTTTTAATGTCCAATCTGCTCACTTTGTATTTATTCTCCCCTTATTTTATAACTTTATAACTTTGTATGCCTGCCTTTGTCCTGGAAGACGGAAAGGGGCTAAAATTATAAATAAACCCTGGAGGAACACCACTTGGAGTGGAAAAATACTAGGAACAAGGAGGCACGAAGGCTACGCGATCTCTAGGCGACCTGCATGCAGCGTTGCTATCTACTGGTAGAATACTGGTAATATACGCGTCGGCTACTGGTCTCCAAGAGTTAGCGCCTTATACGGCGGCGCCCCATTGAATTGCGTTGAAAGTGACTCGCACGCCACATTACGTTGTCTAAATGGGTCTGAAGGGGTAGGCAAGAAACTGTCAATACAGCTCAAAAAACAACTTCGTACTTAATCCATCCTCACCAACTTTCTCCATACTTTCCTATACTTGCATACTCCCTTCGCTTCAACAATATCATACACCGAGTATTAAAAATCTTAATGGTTCCCTTTTTTACATATTCATTTACAACATTTAGCCATATCTTACATGGCCTACTCCATCTTTTTGATCCATACACTTTACCTTCATATATTTGTTTCGTTACGCGATCCATACTCATTCACTCAATATGCACAAACCATCGTAAGATACTTCTTTCACATTGAGCTATCAGATTCCCTTTCAAACCAAACTCGTTAAGCACCCATTCATTATTGACTCTGTCCGTACGAGTTTTTACACGTACTTGTCTTAGATATCTCAATTCAACCGTAATCACCATGCTCTTGTGTTTCTCCTGACAGGCCCACGCTTTCCGTAAAACAACGTTGGAGTTAACTGTTAACACACTTTTATATAGTCATCTTTGCCTCTTTTGATACTACCTCATTCTTTACAATAGTCCGCATACATCCAACTACTTTTCGAGATGCATTCACCTGTCTGTCGATGTCACCGTCTATCCTTCCATATATTTTTTTCATAACATTCTGCCCGGATGCACAAAATCATTAACTTTAACAGTTTTACATTTATACTAAGTTGACAATCATTTCCTGATCCGTCCTAATCAAAAAAACAATACCTTAGTTTTGAAAACATTTATACGAAGATCCATTCTGTCTGTCACCATACTCAAACGATTTAATGCATTCTGCAAGTCACTTTCCTTCACAGCCATTAACATGGCATCATCTGCATATAACAGCACTTTTACATTCTTATTGTTTATTTGTACACCAACCACGTCCTCACAAGAATCTCTCAAACACTTATCCATTAATACGTTAAACAACCACTTAGATATAACACAACCTTGTCTAACACCCTGTTCAATGTCAAACCATTCGCTTAAGGCTCCATCAACCCTAACCCAACATTCTTTATCATTACTAATACATTCTATCAGAGATGTAAAACTCGATTCCTTGATTCGTTGAGACCTTTCAATTCTTAAGGGTATCGAGAGGATTGAGAATCGAGAAAATAGCTCTATTCTTGATGCCTCGATTCATAAAGATACGTGCAAATGATCGTGAATGCTTTATTAAGAGATTAATGAATATCGGATATTAAAGGCCTTTTTAAACGCATTCTTTCGTTAATCATTCCATATATTTGTATAGTAAAACTTATAAAAGCATTGATTGAATTTGAAAAACTAAAAATTGATGTTTTACTTCAATATGTAAACATATTTACCGTGGTAGCATATTGAATTCAATAAAAAGCACAAATAAACCTCCACATTAACAGATACCAACCCTGTGTTAAGAAATCTATTAAGATTGCTTTGTAAATTTACTGTCACAAATTAAATAATAATAATACCTATATATGTAAAGTTTATTTCAAAATTTTAAAAGCCAATTTAGTATTTAATAGACGTTTACCGAAATTTCCAGAATAAAATCAAACTGGTAAAAAAGGCAATATTGGTTTCTGTTAAAATAAACCAATATGGCCGTTCCCACTTAATTTCAGGACTATTCCATTAAGAATCGAGTATCGAAGAATAGAGGTAAAAATTTAAGAATCTAAATCGAGAATCAGAATCTAAAAATTGGTATTGTCCCATCTCTATACTTTATACTTAAAGTTAATCATCCATTTACCCTCTTTGATGTTCGCTTAGTCTTAGGTGTCATACACACAATATACTGGATTACCGATGATGGTTAGATCGTGATACGAATCTCAATTGGCTCTTTTTTCCTAAATGGTTTTCCACTTTCCTTCCATGCAAATTCTGGTACATTTCATTCAAATTATACCTCCCTCATACTTACCTTTAATATGCAAATAGCCCTAACGGATAGTAAGACGTGATTCACATATAAAAATTATTGGTACTACCATACTATAATTATTAATTTAGAGTGAAGTTTCTAAACTGTGCATTAGGCTATAATCATACTTATTTTAAGACCAAAAGTATAACTCTCTTGTTACTACTATAAACAAGTTTTTTTCAAATTCCTTTACAAATTAGTCGATACATATACACAGTACAATACTTTTAAATAACAGTAATATAGAAACATAGGTAACTGGTAAATTGTTCTATGTTTCATGTTGTTATTATCTTTTACAAATTCATCTATTTTTATAACGTTTAAAACAAGAAAGAGTGCTGGTTTTACTCATGGAGTACGGATTATTAGGGTAGTTTATAGAATGTGCACCCTCATTTGAGTTGAGTAATATAAGAGGAAACCACAAAATATATATATATAATACATATATTCAGGCTAAAATTTCATCCGGGTTCACTTGCAGTGGTTTTTTCAAGGAAGTGGTTTTCTTTTATCTTTCAATTCTCTTTCTCCTAAATATAGCTATCTCCAACTCATTTCCCATTAAATAAAGCCATTACCTACTCCGGTGGCCGCGTGGTCTAACCCGCTACTCTCATTGTAGACTAGACTGCTTATGAAGGGGGTATTAATGTTGCATTCATGGTTAGGTCTACTAAGAGTTTTTTTAGCAAATGGTTTTCCACTCTCCCTCCACTTAAATCCGGGTACAATTCCTATAGTTATAACCTTACAAATCCCTAAAACTATTATTGTAATCAACGAGTGGTAAGACGCGATAATAAAAAAGAAAATAAATGGTACGGAACTCCGCATGGACTTTCTCGCTCTAATGTTTAAAAAGGGAGATATTTACGCAGACCTCGTAATACATGTGGAACGAAATAATATAAACTAGCAAACCCAAGCATAAATTGCACTATACTTATGTAAAACTTTTTTTTAGTCCTCGTTTTAAATTTTATAATTTTGTTTTTAAACAATTAATGTCCTCATTTGTATGTTTGGACCGATAAAAAGATCAATATTGGGTCCAAAAGGGTCAACACTTCGTATTAAAATTTCAACTTCCGTTTAAAATTTTCGATATTTTATTAGGTGTTGCAAATCTTCATGCCATCGCATTGCTATTAAATTCCTCATTTATAAATTTTGACCAATAAAAAATATAAATATTGACTATTGAGTCTAAAATGGATAAAATGTACAAACATTTCTCCTAGGAGGTTTAAAAAAAAACCTAAACTTTTTGCGAGACTTACTTAGCTGTAATTACTCTATGGCACTGGAGAATTATTGCGTTAAAACTTAAGTAGTATCTATTTACAACTAAAGCTCACAAAATGGTATTAATATATTTGCCAATATTTCAGACTGTTGGTTTTATAAAAATATATTTCATATAAAAAAGCTTTTATTTTAATTTTAAATAGTACTAAAATTTTGCAATGAAAAGTTATTTAGTATCTCAAATAGTTGCAGAAATGCGGAAGTTTTTGCTTCTGTAAAGTACCCTAAAAGTCATTTTCATGGAAAATGAAAATAGCAGTTAATTTATAATCTTAATCAACGCTTGGATATGAATTTTAATCAAAATCGTTATAGACTATTTTGGGAAAAACATTTTTTTTCTCTTTTCGCCCTTTATTACATTATTTTTAATTTTGAGTTTAAACAGATAGGCTACACAGACAGACGGCATTGCAAAGACCACATTTTGGGGTTCAGGGGGTCATGAGACGTCGATATCCATCAACATTTCAGGTTATATTTTTTTAAAGCTCGCAATACTTTACCTTTTTACGTTCAAAAAGTTAAAAATATATAAATATTTGCGTATAGCTTGAAGGTTATTTGTTTTATAAAATTATGCCTTGAATAAAATATTTGTATTATAGATAGATCTACATATTTGTATTATAAGTAATTTCATATGTCAAATATTTTCGGAGATATGATAAAAAAAAATATAATTTACGCATCAGATCGGAGCCCTTAAAGTCATTTTGCCAAAATATTGAGAGTAGCCATTTTGTTTGCAATATTTATACATTTTTAGAAATGAAATTTAATCAAAATCGTTAGAGCCGATTTTGAGAAAATCTACTTTTACTCTTTTTGACTTTCAGTAAACTAACCTTAATTTTAGGGTTATATATCCAAATCCAAAAACCCCTCGTGGCAACCCTATGAAAACCCTAGATACAAAATTTCAGCACGATTGGTAAAATAGTTTAGGCAGAAGTTGGAGGTACAGAAAGACATATGGAAATTAAAAAACAACTTTTTTGGATTCGGGGGGTCATGAAACGTCGATATTCATCAAAATCTCTAGGTTTTTTTACGATCACAATAGTTTCTATACCTGCAATATAGCTAGAAACTAAAAAGTTATTATTCCTCTTGTGTAACCTGTTTGTATGGTGACCTTGGCGTAGTGAAGTGAATAAATTTAATTAATTATTCTTAACATTTCAAGTATTTAAACTCTGATCTTTAGTCATAATCGACAGTCATCAATGCTGCCATATAAACTATGAAATGTTTTTCCAATTTCATTTTCCCCTCCATACTTATCATATAAACGTAATGTAATTCATTATTCAACCTTGACGTAATTATTATCTAAGATGTCTTGTTAATACATTAAAACATACATTCTATTTACTAAAAATTATGACATAAATACTATATAAGATATAAAATAGCTTACCTAGATAAACGCTGTCGGAACAGAAAGATGACGGGGGATAAACCAAATTTCTGGTTTTTTCACCACTAGTGTCTTCAACGTCCAGAACCAGTGAACCATTGTCAAGAAGATCAAAGCCTTCATCAATTATTTTAGTAGAACTTAAACCACATGGTTTCCAATCACCAGCAACAATTCCTTTTAAAAATATTTGACTGCTAAAAAATTCTGAAATGGGTTCCAAAGTGACAGAAGAGAGAACCATGGTGTCTTCAGGAATCCACCAAGGATTCGAGGAGTATTCAAGAACACTTGCGTTTGGTTTGGATTCGAGATCCTTCGAATACTGACTAGGCTGTTTCTTGAGATCAACACAATTTTGTAGGGTGATATCAATTTGTTGACTGAGAGGACAACATTTTCTAATGATGTACGATTGAGCTTGCACACCGCTATGATGAACAAAGAATAATATCAATGACAATAATATAAATGCCATTTTAAAATGATAATTAGTTAATTAATCAGTTTAAAGAACACCTTTTTTAAATGGTGAATTTTTTTTTATCTTTGAACGTGGGCTATGTTCATAATGAGCTTGAAACTTTCTACCATGCTTTTCTTTAATATTACCAATATAATTATGTTGATAATAAACTTGTTTACTTTTACAAATTTTCACACGGTTTTAAGCCGTACGATAATAAACACAGACAACACTTAAACACATTACCAATAAACTAAAACCACAAATTATTTTACTTATTTGGCTATGAAACCATATTCCTACAATCACATGTTCTATTCCATCAAGCCTAATTTAAATACGAGTTAATTGTGTTTGATTTCCAAGGCTTCACTGTATTTGTTGATTTTATTATACGCACGTGCTCCGGTATAAAGGTGTTAACCTTGTGCTCTCCACGAAAGTACGAGCAGAGTCTCAACGTGAACTGAGGTCTGGGTGGTGGACAACGTCATAACAATCGAGTCTCTCTCCTATCGTGTCCTTCCTTGCCCCTTCCTTCTCTGAACATAATCAGCCACCTCAATCGACATTAGGATTCTTGTTTACCTTACGCTTGATTCATAGTCAAATAATTCAGAAATAACGAATGCGTTAAAACGAGTCCTTAAGAATATAATCAACACTATATTATTTACCAGTTCATAATAGTTTGTGTCAGGTCATGAACGGTGTAGCAGACGATGTAATAAACTACCGTTAATTTAATAGTCAAATTATTTATAAATGTAAACCAATAGTTTCAACCAAAAAGAAGATAATTTCCATTTATTTATTTCATATAACTCCTATTTTTTATTTTATCTTGCACCTTTATATTAAAATTAAATAAAATAACAATTTTAAAAATAATTTATTTGAATTATAAAGTGTCAATATATTTTTTAAATATCTTGTATTATTTTATTTAGCATCGCGTATTGCTACTTGTTCAGGTTATACTCACATGTACTAATTATGCTAATGGTTTAGGAATGAGAAATGTTAAATATTAGAGGAAGTGTACACGCATTTGCATAGAGAGCGAGAGAGTGGAATACCATTTTGGAAAAAAACTCTCTCAGTACACCCAATCTCCCTGTCATCGGCATTTTAGTCTAATACGAGAGTGATGACTTAGATTATGTGGCCACCAAAGCAGGTTTTGATTAATTTAAAGTTTAACAAAACTAGAGGACTTTGCTACCCAAATCTATGATCGACTAGAAAGTAATCAAAAGTTTCGATCATGACTCATTACATTTTTAACAATCATAACGGTTACAGTTTTCATCCCACAAGATTTCGTTTTAATTCTTAATTTTTCGGTCGTGAACCAAGCTTAACACTTCACCACAATAAACTATTCAACGAACGTTTCACTTTGAATCCCGTGGTTTGTAACATTTACCTACAACAGTCTTATCTCCAGTCTCTCACGCTAAAGAGGAAACTATCGGGTTTAAGAGATGTGGCGAAATTCGGCAAGTGACTAGGAGATATTTGTGTTACAACCTCAGCCAAGGTCGAAGAATGATCGTTTTCCCAGGGGATTCTACTAGTCTTTAGAGAGTTGACCGTATATGCTAATGTAACTTTTAAATAGCTATATTATGTGTGTGCGGGTGAGTGTTAGGGAGGGGAAAGGTTGGAGGGGTTTGTATTATGATATGTTTAAATGTATTAAATTTAATGTGACCATTTACTATTACATACTATGATATTTTATAGATTTTGACATTATTGATATGTTATATCATGATATAAGTTTGACCTAATTTTACCACTACTAGTAAAACATTGATTCCACTTCTCAAAAACAAAGCACATCAATACAGTTTGGTACAAACTTCCACAATATTTTGATTACTAGTAATTTGTCTCAATCTTACACATTTTTAAAATTTGGATGGGATAGTAGTCAGCCTACAGGGGGTACCAACGTCGTTTCTGACCATTATTTTATTAAAAATGAAATTTCCCTTTGATTATTATTATTTAAGCTAATTGTAAAACCATTTGCCTTCTTTTCTCAGATCCATCAGTTCATTTCATGCTAAGAAACATACCTTGTTCTCCGATATATTATTGGCTTCTGTTGTATGAAGTGTTGGAAGATATAGTTTATAGTTTTACAATAGGAAGTTGGGAAGAATCCCTCTTGTAATTGTATACTAAATAATAATAGTACCGTGCTAATTAATTAGCATTTGACTAGTGTAGTATGGAATTTTATATTAAAAGCGAAAACCCCCTTAATTTGTATATGTGTATACGCATATTGGTTACATATGTAAGCCATTTTGTAAAAATCAGGAGCTACAGGGACCAGTCCACACCAACAATTTTTCAAAAGAAAATTTAGCATAACAAGTTTAATTTCTTACTTTATTTCTTTTTAATCTATAAAATATTTCGGAAAAAAACCCATTAATATTAGGTGGAACGTAATTCCCTACACGCAGGGAATTATTGGATTCTTTATACAGTGTTCAAATCAAAATTATTCATTCCTCGCTCCAAACGTCATACAAGGACTGAACCAGCGCTAGAGTGACCGAATATAGAAGCTGATCAGGGCTAGGAGCTAATCCCTCTCAGAGAAGCCGCACACAGTGTGCTCTCTCTCAAGGTAAATACCCCAAACATTCCGGTACGAGCTTTACACTAGCGAATGGGGCCAGAATGGGCTGGCACGCTATGCGATAAAGCTGGTCTATATTTGGGTTTTTTCGGATATGTGTTTGTGTTTTAGTATGTGTTAAGATCCAAGAAGTAAGATGACTCGTGAAAATGATTGATTAAAATGAATAAAGTAGATTCTTCATTAAAAACTCCGTTTTCTTCATTAAACAAGAAAAATTAAATATTAAAGTAAAGGAATTTAAAAAAACATGAGGAATATGCAATTAATTTGGGAAATACATTCAAGTTTTAAAAATTTGGAACAGTAAATATTGCATCACAGATAGATGCCGTGGTCAAAATTTCAGTCCATAAACACATTGAACCAGGTGTAACAAAATAGGCATATATTAATATAATGCTTAAGATATGTGGTACTCATGAACTGGTATTAAGAGACAGACGTGCCGAACTGTTATACAAATAATGTCATTCAAGGCCGTAGCCAGCAGGGGGGATTTGGGGGTTCAAACCCCTCGAAATTTTATAAACAAAATATATATGGCTTTATTTATGGTCAAACAATATCAAAATTAAGGTACAAATACAAATTAGTTGGCTGTGTTACCATAAAAATCCCTTCAGAGAGCATATAGAGGTGTTTAGAATTTAAAATTTTTCCTATCCTTCGGCAGTTATGGTGTTGTGTACAAAAAAAAAACTTCAGATAGCTTCTAGAGGTGCTTACATTTTAGAATTTTCCCTATCCCTCGGCAACTATGGTGTTCTGTTGCCAAAAACACTTAAGATAGCTTCTAGAACAGTTTATCCCTTATAATTGTTTCTAGCTTCCGGCAATTGGAGGATGTGCCCACCAAACCCTCTGAAATTACTGGCTGGCTACGGCCTTATTGTCTTTACTTGGTAAGTTTAATTCAAAATATGTTTTATTTTATTCCTTCTGTTTGTAGATTTGTTTAGTGATTTTGTAATTCTAGTAATTTTTAAAAAGTAGGCAAATTTAAACGAATTTAATTTAACGCATTAACACGTGATGAGAAAAAAATCATTACCGGTAACCTTTAACCTGGGTCCACCAAAAATAAAGATCTCGCTCCACCACTGGTAAAAATATAGGTCCATCTCATAATAGAAATGCAATTTTATCGTTCCAATCCGTGATAATCTCTGTGTAGTGGCAAGGAGTACACTATTATATTGGTTTTGAAAACCATCGACTGATTTGTTCATATGAATACATAATTCAATGTAAGTTATTGGTATTATGACACTATACCATGTTCAATGTATGTCTTATCACTTTGGCTAATTCAAACACTATCAAAAAGAGCTGTATCCGATCATGAAATAGAATTACTCTGTAAACGGTGTTGTTTTAATTAACCGTCATTCCAACATGCATATAAATAAATCACTAAACAAACCCAGGTGCTCCGAAATCAGAAGGACTTTTAACTGGGGGCTTAGGCCCCTTCTGTTTATATTTGGGGGGCTGGGAATATATCAAGGAGCATCTACATAAAATAAATGGTACATGGACTCTCCGCATGGACTTTCTCACTCTATTGTTTAAAAATGGAGATATTTATTCAAAACTCGTAATATATGTGTAACGAAATAATATACACTAACAAACCCAAGCATAAATTGCACTATACTTATGTAAAACATTTTTTTAGTCCCGGTTTTAAATTATATAATTTTATTTTTAAACAATTAATGCCCTCATTTGAATGTTTGGAGTGATAAAAAAGATCAATATTGGGTCCAAAAGGGTCAACACTTCGTATTAAAATTTCAACTTCCGTTTAAAATTTTCGACATTTTATTAGGTGTTGCAAATCTTCATGCCATCGCATTGCTATTAAATTCCTCATTTATAAATTTTGACCAAAAAAAAAAGTTAATATTGACTATTAAGTCTAAAATGGATATAGATCATTGTTGTACAAACATTTATCCTAAGAGGTTTAAGGAAACACAACAAAACTTTTATAGACCTACCTATTTAATTACTCTATGACATTGGAGAGTTATTGAGAATTATTGCGTTAAAACTTAAGAAGTATCTCTTTACAACTAAAGCTCGCAAAATTGTTTTAATATATGTGCCAATATCTCAGAAACTGTTAGTTTTAGAAAAATATATTCCATATAAAAGTGTTTATTTTTTATTTTAATATGACTACAATTTTGCAATGAAAAATTATTTAGTATCTCAAATAGTTGCGGAGATACAAAAGTTTCTGCTTCTGTAAAGTACCTTAGAAGTAATTTTCATGGGAAAATGAAAATAGCTAGTTTATTTATAATCTTAATCAACGCTTAGATATAAATTTTAATCAAAATTGTTATAGCCTATTTTGAGAAAATCGATTTTTTATCTTTTCACCCTTTATTAAACTACTATTAATTTTAAGTTTAAACATATACACAAACAGACGGCATTGCAAAGACCACTTTTTAGGGTTCGGGGGGTCATGAGACGTTGACATCAATCAACATTTCAGGTTAGATTTTTTAAGGTCACAATACTTTACCTTTTGTGTTCGAAAAGTTAAAAATTATAAATATTTGCGTATAGCTTGAAAGTTATTTGTTTTATAAAATTATGCCCAGAATAAAATATTTGTATCATGAATAGATCTACATATTTGTATTATAAGTAATTTCATATCTCAAATATTTTCGGAGATATGATTTAAAAAAATGATAATGTACGCATCAGATTGGAGCCCTTAAAGTCATCTTGCCAAAATATTGAGAGTAGCCATTTTGTTTGTAATATTTATACATTTTTAGAAATGAAATTTAATCAAAATCGTTAGAGCCGATTTTGAGAAAATCGACTTTTACTCTTTTTGACTTTCAGTAAACTAACCTTAATTTTAGGGTTATATATCCAATTCCAAAAACTCCTCGGGGAAACCCTATGAAAACCCTAGATACAAAGTTTCAGCACGATCGGTAAAATAGTTTAGGCAGAAGTTGGAGTTACAGAAAGTAAGATGGAAATTAAAAAACAACTTTTTTGGATTCGGGGGGGTCATGAAACGTCTAGATTCATCCAAATCTCTAGGTTTTTTTTTTACGATCACAATAGTTTCTATACCTGTAAGATAGCTAGAAAGTAAAAATCCCATGACATTAAAAATCAGTTTATCAACATATTTAATTTAGTTCTAAACAACAAAAATAAAAACTATCAAAAGCGGTTTCCACCATCAACTTGACAATTTGAATGGAGGGAGACACATCTATCAATCATACAAAAGAGTTGTCAAAGATAGAAATGCGCCTCATTTTGCCCTTATATCATATCTCCTAAGAGTTTGTTTCAAAATACTGTACAACTCTTAAAAATCTATTCTCTGTTACAAAAGAGATTTTTTAAGGTTGATTAGATTACATGTCAAGGCAATCCCTAATTAAATAATTCATAAGTTTTATGCTAAACTGATGTCTTGAAGATATATTTGGAATGTTTCCTCCTTCAATATAAGTTGTGATAGTTTAAAAACAGTCTTTTTGTGCAAGAATCGGACGGTTTTAAAATTGCAATGAGCCGTTGTCACTGAAAAAAATATTTTGAAGTAAAAGTGACTTTGAATATAAGGTCAATAATTAGTTAGAAGACTTAAGTTAAAAGTGGGGCTCTTAATGACCTCAGTATCTCCCATTTATATTTATATTTATCGATAAAATTATAATTTAGTACATATTTTCGGTGTTTAACTCCAAAGGGTAGTACGATGCGGTGACATATGTATATATATAAAGTTCATATTCTCAACGTTGACTGCAAACGAAGTTTGTATTTTCTAATCCGCCCTTACTGATGTGTTATTATCAAGCTATACACTGTAAGCGGGCTCGTGGTATAATGGTCAGAGCCCCTGGCTGCTGACCTAAAGGTCACGGGATTGATTCTTGGGACCGGGGGATTTCTCTCCAAAGGGGAATAATTTCCATGGTCACCAGGGTTTGGTTAATTAGGCTTAATTTCGTTTAAGATCTACATTGGAAAAACCCTGTCACCATAGGGCCAACTAGTAAAAACATTGAGGGTGCCGGTTCTCTACAAAAAGGAGGGCGGTATAACATTTGCAAATTTTCTAGCGCCGTATTTAAAAAAAATATGCCAAAATTAAGGTGCAATTTGTTAGTCTCAAAGTATGTTTAATAAAATACACACAAAAATAATACATAAGATACGAGTAACGCCACTAACCAAATTATAACGGAAATATGTTGACAAATGCCAGTCTGTCGATTCACGAGTGGCGAGTGCTACCAACTTAATCCTGCTTGCTTACATATCAGATGGCAGCACCTGGAGTTTGTTACACTAGAAAACAATGCTCGCAGGGCAACCCTATATCCGAGATAGAACTAACGTCGTAATATTTAATTTACATCCATTATTGTTTCCAACCTGTGGCCTGGGTCAGTTTTTTTATTAAATTCAAATATTTTCCACTACCGGCTGGATAGGTCTGTCATACCTTCATATACCTTATAATATATTTTAAGACTAGGACAGACACAACATCCAGCCGTTAATTCATCAATGTGAAAAGGTAAACCCATATTTTCATCAATGATAAGTTTCTCAGCCATGCCGGGAATCTAACCCGGGACCCTTAGCCTAGTAGGGAGGTAGGTAGACACACTCTTTAAATATTAAGAGTTTAAAAATACTGAAATGTTGGGGATGCTGAGCACCCCTGAAAATATTTTTGGGAGTTATTAGTATGCAAAGCACCCCCGCAATCGGCGCCATTGTCTGTCGCATTCACTACCATCATCCTCTCACCTCATCGGAACATGGAAAGAGCCTTCACGAAAAGGATGTACGGTACTATTGAACATTTGGGCGTCCTGGGCGTCCTGTGAGTCCTCTAGGTAATGGTTGATTAGTACTGTCTAATCTTTCCGAAAAATGAGATAGAGATTGATGTAGCCCAGACACGACATTATTATTTCTACACACTTTGCAGTGGTATTCAACCTGGGGTACGGGAAACATCTTGTACGATACGTGATATTTTAGATATACTTCTCATTCAAAGTTTATTATTCAATACATAATTGTTGATGTAATTAGTTTTATGAATTTTATGCGTACATTATAGAATACGCACAACTTGCATTATGCATCAACCACTTTGGGGGTACAAATCTAAAGATAAAATATATTTTATGTGGCAGATTTATGATAACTGGATGTCTTTATGATTAACGACGTTGCCTACTTGGAGATTTCAAAGCTATTTTGCAATGCTGGTTGCATCTTAACTTGACGCACCTATGTAGTCTAGGCACTATCACACTTAGACGCTAATTTACCAAACAGAAAGAGAGGGAATAAACTGAGAAAATCATCCCGAGAGGGCTCTTGTCTATACGCTGATAACCATTTACCTCTTCCTCTGACGAGTTTACACATTCACTTTAATATTTGCTCCTTGAAAACATTGACTTGCTTTTTAATTTTAATTTTTTCTTTTTTCCTATTCTTGATAGACATAATATGCTACCACGGATTTTCTTAATGTACTGTACATCCTGGCAAGAAGATTCCAACAGACTTTGTTCGTGACCAAGCTAAATAGCCAAAGTTGTAGATGATTTATAAGAAATACGTTTACAAAAAACTACTTGAATATAAAAAATAATAATTTTGTGACACTGTATGACTAATTTTAGAATTATTTATGGTTTTTGTTTCGTTATATCTCTAAAATTCACTGAGTAAAGCGTAAATCCATTAAAATGGGGAATACAATCTTGACCGGCCGTGACGTCACAGGTAGAACACGTCCTTAAACGTATACGTTGTTGTTATACTTAGAAATGTATATATAGTCAAGATTCTGAGGTCAGCCCATTCCTCAATCAACCTGAACTGCTTGATACTCGCATTTCAAGAATGGGTTGACTCCTAAGCTAGGATATAAACACATCTATTAGCCACTACTTATGTAACACCGCCCTTATTCACCACAGAATAAAGGCTGGTACACAACATTAATATTAAATAAGAATCCCAAAAACATAATAAATGCAGAGGAGCCTATAGAACGATCACAAGGTAAATAGATCGTACACAGGTCCATTTGTCTCCTGTTTTCCCCGAACCCACTCTACAAATATTTAATATTTTAAATATTGGAAACCCTATGGCTATTAGTGAAAGATATAACATAAGTATATGAAACGTAAATAATAGTTTATTTATTAATATAAAATATAGATAGATTAAATATTGCACAAAACAAAGAAAAATATATATGAGAATATTATAAAGGCAATAGTCACGGGTCATAACAATCACCCTAAACTTGATAAACAATTGATTATTAAAGTCATCAATGACTTCCACAAAAGATTAAATCTAAAGTACTTGTAATACTTTCCAAGTATTAACACTTGTACATAAATAAATACAACACCGGACCAAGCGTCCTTAAGATGACA
>CABFOV010009412.1:0-19554 GCA_902141375.1 Timema poppense
AACTCTTGACGACTTGTTTGTAACACAAAAATATTCGTGTTTTACATTTGAACGGGGCTAAGCCAGATTAGCCCGTTACAGGGTCACAAAGGGCAGCATATAAATTACTTTAAGATGTAAGAACATTGTAATTTTTCTTCATAATTGATAATAGATGACTAAATATACTCAAGTTTGTGGTTTTCAGGCGATTTCTTAAACATTTGGACTTTTAACTTTATTTCACATGATATTTGGATTTTGCATTCTAATATTTTTGATATGTTGTATTTCTTGGTATTTCAAGTAATAATTTGTTAGGATATCAAATTGTGAAATTAAAAGTTAGCTGTTAATCTATATTTGATATTCGAGTATAATTTTTATTTATCTTATTGAATTTTCCATATGAAAGAACTATTTGGATTCTTAATATATTAACTATTGTATACTTGGGTTTGTTAAATTCTTTCTAGGATTTTTAATAAATGTCATTAAATTTAGTGTTAAATGTGTCTACAGGACTTGACTATTTAAGAGTAAGGCCTACCGCTTTGTATATATAGATCATTGACAATTACTTGCCGAGAAAAGGCCTATAGTACACATTTTGTTGTTCTCTTAAATTGTCCATGATTTCATTATGTATCTTATATTGTTGTATTAAGGCGCATTCACACTATGCCAATCTGTAGAAATCACCTTTATTAAAAATACTTCGGACCCCCACACTCGGGCGGGTGGTCGGTCAGCCTTGAAAATGTATGACGAGGAAGACGTTCTAGTTGCTTCAGATGCTTTATTAATAATTTTAAGTACTAAGTGTCATAAATCTCGAAAGCACAGATTTTAGGTACGTCCAAGTTTTCAGAGTCGAAAGTTATATGGAGGAAGTGATTTGATGAAGGACTTGATATTGGACTATGTAGATCTGTTAAATCTCGAGTGCAGATGTGGAGGGGGGGATTCAGAAACTTTTTCCGAATGTCAAGTACTGACTCTGTAACTCTGCTCAGTATGATTGGGCCGAAAATCAGCAAGTGTGATACTTCATACAGAAGAGCCATTCCTGCCAATGAACGTCTTACCATAACTTTACGGTTCCTTGCAAAAGGAGATTCCTACCATTCCCTCATGTATACTTTTAAGATTTTGAAGAAAATAATTTCAGCTATTATTTCAGAAGTGTGTGATACTTTTATAGAAGCACTGCAGTGTTATATTAGGGTAAGCCAAGATAATATAAACAACTTTCTATTATAGTTTATTTATTAGAAAAGGCACACAGTGACATAAAACGATGGTGATTGTAAGTAAAGGTATTACAGGTTAAAAATAATATTAAGTCACTGTCAGTAGTTTTCAGTTTGGGGGAATCTGCAGAGGAAGGGGTTTCCGAAACTGAATATGGGGATTGAACACTAGGAGGAGGCACTGTGGGGTTATGGGATTGTTAAACATGTGCCCATATTGTGCTGGAAACACAGCGTACTCGTCTCTTTCTAGTTTTCTTTAGGTTATCTCTTTCATGATAGAAAGTGCCTCATCTGTCATCAACATGGATGTGTTAGGTTTTGCTAGTTGCCTTTTTTATTTTTGTTACGTGCTGTCATCTTTCTTTGGCAACAGAAATATGCATTTTTTCACCACCAGATTCGGGTTGCGGTGTCAACTCAGGTGTCCGCTCATGTTCATTTTGACCCGCTATATCCAATCATTCCTCTGAATCGCTCTCTTGGAACTAAAAATAAAATTATATGTATAATAAAATATACTTAATTTATCACAGAGATTGAAATTCAAATTCTCTACATTTTAAAGGTAATACTGATTTATTGTTATGTTATCTTTTCTTTATTTCGGATGCCCCAAAATGAATCTGAGCAGAAATTGATACAAAGTATTTTAATGACTCGTGGTACTTTCCAAACTATGTAGGTGCAATGTATGGTAAGCATATACATTTGCAAGCACCAATCAACAGTGGAAATGAATTTTTAAATTAAAAGTGCTTCTTTAGTATTGTCCTATTTTCAGTAGTCAACGCAAATTACAATTTAACACATGCAAGCTTAGAGTGTCAAGGAAGAATATCCGATGATGGCGTATTTATTGGGACCAAATTCAAGAAATGGCTAAAAGATAACACAATCTATTTTCTTACAGCCTGCACTCTTACGGGAAGAACTGGTGCTACTCTATTTGTTTTTCTTGCGGATTATGCATGTCCTCTATTACATAACATTATGAAACCATTTCCTGGAGTATGACAGGAACAGGATTTTCAACTACCATTTAGGCAGAGGGCATAGTTTCAGAAAATGCTTTCTTGTTAATATCATCTGTCATTCGAGTACTTAAAAAGTCAATGTTTTGGAACAGCAATAGAAGTAACATTTACAATACTTTATTTGTGCAATTTTCTAAGAAAGAGTACGTCAAAGGCTATTTACAATCCCATTTGATAATTAATGCTCGACCACAGCTGAAACGGGAAGTGTGATGACAAGAAAGCACCAGTTCACAAGGATTCATCAATATTCCTAGGATGCTTCAAAGAAGTACAATGGATGCAGAGGCAGTGAGAAGAAAATTTAAAGAGTACTTAAGCTCTCTAGAGGGAAGTTGGACTTTCAGCAAAACATGTGAAAAATACCCTACAGTATTATATTAGTAAATTAAATTAATGGAACAATCCAATGATATCAAAAATTATGTTATTTATAAATTAGCTTCAAATGATAAAAATTTTCAAATAAAAATATATTATCTTATCATGCATGATAAATAGTTCCCAGATACCCATATTAATTTAATTCTTAAATGCTATTTTCAAAAATATCAAATTTTTACAATTCGTCTTATGTAACCCCCCTTTAAATTAATATGTCTGAAAAATAAACATGCACTATTATTTATCAAGGTAAATAGTTCCCACACAACAATTTTAAATAAAATATTTAAGAACAAGTATACAGTGCTATTTGTCAAATCAAACACTCCCAAGATACCCATTTGGAACAAAAGTTTTAGAGCCATGTTTAAAATAAACTTTTGAAAAAACCGTCATCAGTAAACTACCCTTAAAACAATTTTGAACCAAACTATCAAGTAGTGCCTAAATGATTTTGTTTGTCATACCACACAATACTTATATATACATTTTAAACAAAATTGGATTGGGCATTTTTGAAATATTACGAATGTTCAAAAATGTCTCATCAGTAAACTAATCTTCAACAAATTGTTGCCCAAAAGCCCAATAATACAATGCCATATTTTGTCATGTCAAAAAAAAACCTAGATATGCGTTTAATTACGATCATTAAAGCCATTTTCAAAATATATAGATAACTCAAAAAATATATCACTCATCAGGAAACTATCCTTAATTTTAATGCTAGGATTAAGGTTAAACAAAATCCACCAAACCATCTCGGATTCGAGGGCAGGGACAGATAGACAGACAAAAGTGTAAAATCCCCCTTTTTTGAGTTTGGGTTCAAATAAAGCGTAATGATTCATCATAAGCTCATAATTTATCTCAGAATTGATATTTTTTCATGATTACAATACCTTCTCTTGATATAAGTAAATAATACACAAATAAAGTGAGATATGCATAAAGCCTACATACTTCAATGCCCGTAGTTCCTCTTGGCTTACTTTCATAACAGAGCCAATTGTTTCTCTAGCATTGTGTCACTACAGGAACAGGAACTATTGGTGTTGTTCTCCTTTTTAACTTCTCTGGCAAAATGGCTCAGCAATTTTGTTACATTTCTTTCAATGTCAACTTTGCCAACACCAAAAGAGAATGTAAGTTCCATAAAGGCATCGTTTCATTTGTTACGATCTTTATATTCTTTGAGTACACAGTTCCACAAAACAGGATGACTGCGATATTGATCAATCAAGTTATTAACTTGCTTGTTTGAACACTCCATAGCGCAAACAAAACACTGATCACTGACTCATAATGAAACCAAGTGGCACGTCCACACTATGCTCTTCGGCTCGGCTTTCTTTGGTGGAGACCGACACTGGTTGGTTTCCATTCGGCACGATTTGACCAATCGGCACAGCCCGACCTGCATTTCCCCACCTATTTCACATTGCTGAGCCGCATTGCCGATCGGAATAGTGTGAAAGCGTCTTTAGATCTTGCTTCTCAAGTTTTGTTGAGTATTATATGGGTTTATGTTACTCTAAAATACTTTTGAATTAGTCTACCATTATCCTCCTATCAAATAATATATTTATGTAATTGTTTTAAATAAAGAATAATTAAATTGTATCTCCAGGTCCCACCATTTAATTGTAAATTTATTAAATTAACTAATCAGAGTTTAGAAAGTAATAAGTGCACACTAAACGACTTAACACCACTAAGTGAAACCTTAGTGGAACTGGATTTAGTGACGTTGATTTTCTTGCTAATAAGAGCGAGCGGGGTTTATTCCCCTAGAAAATGTTAATAGTGCCTCTCATTTTATGGCGGTTGATTATTTGATAAATTATAAGGCGCTTATCTTGGCAAGAAAAGTTACGCTTATGTTACAAAATGTGATGAAAGAGCGAAGCGAGTGAGGAAATTACGAAACAGAGTTATGTGTGAAACCTGAAAAAAGAGCTAAATGATGAAACTCAAAGTTCGGCGAAAATAGAGGTATTGCTGTAATCAAAGAAGCTGGTAGAAGATACCACACCTCATTTTCTGTTGAAGGGTTCAGTGTACACCTATTTGGAATGATTCTACTTTAATCTAGTTGGAAAGCTTTAATTACACCAATAATGAAGATTGAATCTATTGAAAATCTATCCTCACTTATGTAGGAATATTGGGAAAAAAATTGTTTTTATGCTTAACCACACATATATTACAGTAATATTTACTTTTAAAACAAAAACACATGTTGAAATTTCCTTCATTTTAAAAACATTTTATTTTCTTGTATAAAAATACTTGCATTTCATACAAACCAACAGGGCCATGAACATGCAAACATAATGATGATGATAATCAGGGCCCGGATTTTGATGATTTGTCATTCTTTTTTTTTGTTCGTCACACACAATGCTCATAAGTACTGTTTGTGATTCCCTGTATGTAGAAATGTATATTTTATATGTACCTATGTAATTTTTTGCCCTTTTTTGTCATTTTAGAACTTAACCCTTCCAGTGTCTAGGTAAAAAAATAGGCTTTAGTCCCATATGCTCAATTTTTTCAACCAAAAGTACAAAAAAAAAAATAGAGGTAAAATTGTTACGTAAGTTGTGTGAAAGTGAAATAACACACACATTTTATATATTTCAATCATTGTGTGGCCTATAAGTCAACATGGTTTGCCTCAGGAAGTACCGAAATTCTGTTTTTTGGGGCATTTGACATTGTTGAAATTTTTTTCAGTGAGAGTGAAGTCCAATTTTTCTGGGCTAGTGTAATACCTGTCATTGTACACACTGTAACCTTTTGATGGGTTTTTGTTAAAGTTCGGCACAGATGAACAACAATTTGTGTATTTTTGGCAAATTTCTATCTGGTATGATAACTGATTCTCCTAAATATGGCGAGAAAGAATAAACATACCCAGTTGCACTATCAGACAAAAACACTTTCAATCCAAACTTCACAGACTTGTTAGGATTGTTAACTTTGAATTTCACAGTGCTCTCATCCACAGAAACATTCTCTGAAGGAATGTAGAACAGTTAGCATCTTTCAGAGATATATTCCAAAACAAGCCTCACTATGTGGTTTCTATTTACTGTTCTACATCAAAATGGCTTGGCAGAGTTATTGAACAAAACATTATATGTTGGTCCGGCATCATTGTTGCTCACATCTGTATAACTGATGGCTGTGGGATTGGTAGTTGTGATGTCTTTATCCAAGTCACTTGAATCCTCCCCCTCCATAGATTCACCATCTTCAAGATCAACATTGTCACTTGTAAGATCACTGTCATTTATATTTGACAATAAATCCTGCACTCTTACCGTCTCTTCATCAGATGCTGTTGTTTACTAGCCATGGAAACGATAAGTCACAGTGCTGTCAAAACAATCTGAACATTTAACATAGTTTACATAGCGCTATGATGTAGTTCCAAGTTCAAACACTATGATATTTTTATATTTCAGATGCCTGTTGCCATCTACAAAATATTATAGAATTAGAAAAATATTAGTGATTGCAGAATATTTTGTTAATGACACATAAAGGACATTTAACTAAGGCAGAATATATCCTAAATGACACTTGGAGCAAATTTTGACTGGCAGAATATTCCGTAAACGACACGGGAAGGGTTAAGTTCATATTTTATTGGATTATCTAATTTTTATTCACTTTTAAGTAATTCATATTTAATAAATATATTTTAAACACTATTAATATTTTATAAATGCATTAATACTCAAACACAAATGTTTCCTACATAAATTGTCAGAATGAGAAGATACTGTAGACAATGAACGTTGTATCCTCTTTGCTTGTTTGGTTGTAAAGTACACTTTCCTGGTGAGACACTGAAGTCAAGCTGGAGGGAGTTAGGTTGGAAAGGGGTAGCTATTACTTCCAAGGTTTATTTGTAGATTAATATTGCGTTTAGCATAATGTGAGCATTTTAATTGTTAAAGGCTTTTTATTGCATTTTAAATTTGTAAAATGTGTTTGATTTAGTCGTGTCAATTTAGTAAGAGTTTATTTAAATCATTTTTTGTAAATTTGAAACATTTTTTTTAGAATATTTACGTCATTTTTTTAACATTTTTGGTCATCAAAATCCAGGCCATGATGATGATGATGATGACGATGATATTTTTGGACAGTTATTATATCAATTTTTCACTTGAATTACATTAATTGTAAAATTATTCACATATTTCTATCAATAAACATTTTTTTTTAAACATATTGAAATATGCTAAAATGCATCGACAACTGATGTATTATATATCACTTCTTGAAACAAATTTGGCATTGTTTGCTAAACTAACTTAATAATGGCAACGTACAATCTTCAGGCTCACAATAGAATAGATCGAATCATACTATTTTCAATTAGCATTGCTACATTTACATCAGGTTCATAAATATGACCTGATCAAAAACTTTTAGTATAGTTCTGTTAACTTGAGATTAGATACAATCTGTGTTTTATTTTTTGATTTTGTGTCATAATAGTAACTTAGCAGAAACATATTATATATGCTTGAGAATCGCCAAATCTTACAATACTAACAGCAATTAGGCGGCAAAAGAAAGTTATTAATGCGAGACAAACAATATTGTAATGTAAATTTTAAAACACCAGAGATATTGATGTAGCAAGCAACCCTCTATCCAGGACTGTGGAGTTGAAGTCTGTAGAAATGTACAGACTCTTACTTTGTCTTCAAAATAGAAACTTATAATGTTATACCAATATATGGTAGATATATAATTATAATTTTAAACTTTTTATTCTTTATGACCAACATCTGTAATTTGAATTGATAAAGTCACAATGCCAAAATTAATAAGCTTCCCATAAATTCATATCTATTGGAGCATATTAGTGCAGTGAATTTGTTATTACTAATAAATATATTATAGCCATTTATGCAGGAGTTGGATCGTAGAAAAACAGAGACGCCGGAATATTAGCGTGCCGACTCCACAGCCCTCTATCACAACAAAATACAATTATATTGAAATACAGTTATAAGAATATTAAAGAAACAAATTTGTGATACAGTAACAAGTGTGCTTCTTTGTTAACAGGTTAAATAACAAAACAATACACTTAAAATATAGGCAAATTAAATGTAAACTTACTTACTACTTTGGTTTGTTGTCCGCGTTCATAGTAATTGAAGAAAATGCTGATTTCCAGTTAGAGTTTAATGAAAATACAAATATAATTATCCCCCATCCAAACTCACAAACTAGCAATCTAAACTATGCTAAATAAGAAATATTTTTGAGTTGTAGTTAATTATTATTCAATGTTTTTTTCAAATGATAAATAGAATTTTTTTTTAAACTAAAATAAACCAACTATAAAAATGGTTTGAATAAAACCGAATCTAGCTTTCCATTAAACATTTTTAAGAATAATACATGCATACATACATAATCATGCCATTTCATTATGGGGTAGGGAAGAAACTGTGCATATAGATTAAAAAACTTCATACTTAATCCATTCTCACTACCTCCATACTTTCCTATTCTTGCATACACCCTTTGCTTCAACAACATCCATACACCGAATCGTTCATGCTCTTTTATTCTTAAAACTCTTAATGTTCCTCTTTTACACATATTCGTCTACAACATTAAGCCAGGTCTTACATGGCCTATCCCTTTCTTTTGATTCACACACTCTACCTTCATATATTTGTTTCGTCACTCGATCCATACTCATCCTCTCAACATGCCCAAACCAATGTAAGACACTTCATTCAAATTGACTTATTGGATTACCTTTTAAACCACACTCCTTCAGCACCCATTTATTACTGACTCTGTCCAAACGAGTTTATCCACATACCTTTCTTAGCTTTCTCATTCCAACTGCATTCAGCGTGCTCTTTGTGTTCCTCCTGACAAACCCACGCTTCACATCCGTAGAACGCTGGCGTTAACACACTTTTATAAACTGCCATCTTTGCCTCTTTCGATGCAATCTCATTCTTTGCCAAAGTCAACATACATCCAACTACTCTCCGAGGTGCATTCATCTGTCTGTCGATTTCACCATCCATCCCTCAATTTTTACAGAACATTCTGCCCAGATACACACAATCATTCACTTGTTCTAACAATCACTTGGATATCCTGCTTTCCTGTGAAGTCAATCACTGACAACAATTCAGTATGAAAATCACAATAAATTATTTGGTAAAACTTTTTTGTTTATGTATATTAAAAAATAAAATCCCCTACACTGGAGGCTAAGGTGGTAGACTCGTATTGTACTCGGTTGACATACTGAGGGTAGTTTCTCCATTATCTCTCAAGTTCCTACAACAAACACCCCAATGATATCTATGCGTGAGATGATTTGTTGACTATCCGTGTGTCAATGTGTTGATTAAAAATTAAAATGTCGGAGAAAAAATCAGCTCAAATTTGATTATAGTAGATAACAGTTGACAATCAGTCAATAGCTGTTAAAAGGACATAACTAAACAATAGCTGTTAAAAGGACACATTCAAAAAATAGCTGCAGAAGGGACACAATCAAAAAATAGCTGCAGAAAGGACACAATCTAAAAATAGCTGCAGAAAGGACACAATCTAAAAATAGCTGCAGAAAGGACACAATCTAAAAATAGCTGCAGAAAGGACACAATCAAAAAATAGCTGCAGAAAGGACACAATCAAAAATAGCAGTATAAAGGACACAGTCAAAAAATAGCAGCATAAAGGACACAATCAAAAAATAGCAGCATAAAGGACACAATCAAAAAATAGCAGCATAAAGGACACAATCAAAAAATAGTTGCGTGAAGGACATGTTCTCACAATAGCTGTGGTAAGGACATGATCGGCTGGTCAGTGTGGCAATCTCCATCACTCGATGCTCTAGTCTACACATTGTATGTGTGTTTTATTAATCCAAGTCCTCACATGTTCTCTCTTGTCTTTTAATGAGAGGCCCCAAACAGTAATTAAAGTCTCTAAACAGTTTTGAGAATAAGTAGCCTATATAAAGTAATGAAAAATGCAAAAATTCTAGTAGAAAATTTCTCTTAAGATTACATTTTTTGTGGATTTACTGTTGACTTTTGCTGTATTACATTTATTATTGCCAAATCAGTTAAGCCAGTTTCACACTATCCACGAATGTTCGGGTTTCGGATGAATGTCCCAGAAGTTTGGGAATGAGGTTAAGAGCATGAATCAAAGGAAGCAAACGTTCACTACTATTTGTGAAAGACATTCGCGAGAAGTGTGTGAGTTCCACACAAGGTGAATATTTGTATCGGTTTCATGACAGGAATGTAGACAAACATTCTGGCGAATATTTGACTGAAACAGTCGTCCGAATTCGCGAATAGTGTGGGAACCGCTTTAGCACTTAATTTACACCAGAGGTCCTTTGACCACAAATGGACTTACATTAATCAGAATAATAATTTTTTTTTAACTTTTTTGATTTTTAAATTATTTGTGAATATAAAAACAAGGTTTCTTTCAATAGTCGACTGCCATGGTCTGTCCATTTCCAGCGAAATCTTATAGCCGCATGGAGTTGAGTGATGAACCACTAGGCGTTGTTAGTTAATGAGTCACTAGGCGTTGTTAGTTAATGAGTCACTAGGCGTTGTCGGGTGGCAAACTACTAGGCGTTGTTGAGTGGTGAGCCACTAGTGGTATTTAACCTCTAGGCACTGTTGGGTGATGGCCACCAAGTGTTTGTAGACAATGCGATATGAGCCAAGGACCAATGTTTCAAACTCCATTTTTTCTTGATGGTATTTTATTCTATAAAAAAACTACATTAAGAACATCACAATATTGATGTATTATGAAAATGTACAAAAATACATTCTCACTTCTTAACACATATGATAGTTTGAAACTTATACTTTTTTTCTGAAGGGAGTGAGGTAGTGACTAACAAAATAAAAAGATAAAAAACAATCACATATCAATGGAATATATTAAATGATCTTAAAATAATCAGATGTATTCTGCTGCTTGCTATAGTGTTTTAACTTATACCTTTTATACATCCTTCTCTGGAGTCGGTTTTTCCAAGCTAATGAGCTAGGGATGAGGTTGAATTTTAGAGGAAATGTGCCCGAATTTGCATGGAGGGAGAGTGGTAAGCCATCCTCAATGTACCTGACCAGGATACAAACCTCAATCTTAATGTTATTAGCAGTTTAGTCTACTGGAAAGTAGCACATTAAGAGGGTATCTTCAATAACTTTTAAATAATTCCGCTTAGAAAATTCTATGTAAGTTAAAGCCATTCAACAAATTTACCATTATTTTAAAATTTCAGATGCTAATATCTCTTAAACAAGGGTGGTCCAAAGTTCCCAAGGGTCAAATCTTATTATCAGTTTTCCCCGCGGGCTGAATATATATTTAATGATCCTATCAACTTAATATAGGCCTACAAACATCACCGAAGAAACAATTTATTTTCAGTAGTCATTTCATGAATTGTATTTTTTATTAGTAGAATATTTAATAAACTCTTTTGGCAGTAAAATGTGAATCTCCCGAAATGTATTATAAAATCTGAAAACACGCACACTTTCAAAAAACAACCTTACATTATAAATATATATTCTATCTATACATATCTCTACTTATCAAATAAATGCCTGATAGAATGCAATAACTATTTTAAAGACATCTCATCTACCACCGAGAGTTTCTTTTTCATTTTCCCCTAGGAGACTTTGAGGGCCAAACTTTCAGTGAGCACGGGCCACATTTGGCCCACCAGTTAAACCACAGTGTTTAAAACCATAGAGGATATAAATAAAATAATAAGTACAGGAATTGATTAGTCAATAAAACACCAAATAAAATAAATTTAATAAAATTGGGATGTGGTGGGATTGATGGATGAGCCTTGTTGGGTTAACATCACAACCCCTTGGTTGAGAATTCTTGTTAGAGTCTATTCAAGCTGATACATGGCTTTGCACACTTTTTTTCATGATTAAAGTTTACTTGAGAACATATTGTAGAGTTTCTCTAGAAATGTGTGTGTCCGAGTGTTGTGTTTGTACCTCCATATTAACACCAGCAAGTGTTGTCTCCATCGGTCAATCTGCCGGTACTCGATTCCCTTGTAATAGAGATTACATCAGCTCGATGAAATGCGTGACTTGAGGTTTGTTTCTTCATCATGGGGCGGCGACTCTTCAGTTTGTGAGCTAAGGTCATGAAGATAGACTCCACATGCCCGCTTTCTGAATCATCATAGGCTGACGTTTCAAATAACTGGAACCAAAAAACACATTAACTTTGCTTTAGTATTAAGAGCACGTTTTTGGGCCATTTTAACCCTGCCTCCCCCCCACCTCATCTCACGTTATATTTGTCAACTTCTCTTTGTAATATTTGTAAAAAAAATGTATGCCATTTATAAATTACTGGTTATTATTAACGTATAGATGTAAATTAATGGTGTGAAATAATTAACAATAAATACCACTGGTTAAATGAATTTAAATTTATTGTACCAAACAGATAAAACTTAAAAAGTTATAAAATTATAAAACAGAATTTTAATTTACACTTAATTGAAATAATATAAAAAAGTATTATTAATGAATACATTAATTATTAAAGTTATAAAAAATTCTAAACCACTTTTCAACTGATGACCAAGGTCCTTGAATCCACGTTTTGACACTTTTAATTATTATGTGTCCATTTGGGGTGGCCGGGTCACTGAGCCAATATTGCCCGTCTCTCTGTCTTACATAGGTATTTTTCTAATCCCTCCCCCAACCTTGTCAACAAAGCTTAACACCACCTTATTGCCAGTAGCAGCCAACAGTGATTTGAAATAGTTAACCATTTGAAAACAAAATAAAGATTGAAGAGCCTTAAGAATCTTCACCTTCATTCACCTGGAGGGAGGATGGAATAATCGACAATCCATGTAACCTAGCTGTAGAGACGACATCATCGCAACTGGGACACCAGAATGTCAATAATGTTATTTAGATATTATTATTATTAGAGACTAGCAATGAAGTACCCACCATTGCCCGGGGAAAATATTATAGGGTAAAGGGTGTAAAAAGTGCAAAAAAAATAAATAAATCTTCTCAATTTTTTCTAAACAGGAAAAGGGTGGAAAGGTTTAAAAGGGAAAAAAGCATAAACAGGGTATTATTTGAGGGTTAAAAGATATTAAAAGTGCATCTATTCTGTTAACCTTTTTTTACCTTGTAAAATCTGTTTACCCTTACCCTTTTTACCCTATTAACATTTCTACCCATTTTGCCCTTTTTTTATTTATTTGTTAACCCTTTATAGCAGCCTTTTTATCTTTGTTTATTTTTTGCCTTTTTTATGATTATTAACCTTTTTGCTCTTTTTACATTGTGCTCTTTTTAAAATATTCCCCATTTTGGTCCATTTTTTTACATTTTATTGATTTTTTAAAATTTTTGCCCTTATTGGGCTTTTTGATTAAATTAAAGCTGGATGCCCACAAGGAGCAAGGCACGTCAAGGCACCTTTATTTACTGACAATTTGTATACTAACGAGAATTACACTTTGATATTTTACGATTGAACACTAAATGACTAGGCCTACACATGCCTAAAATAGTATTTTCAATAAAACTTATTGTTTTGTCAGTAAATATTTTTCCCCAGAAGCAAAGAAAACTGGAATGTTATCCTTTTTCCACTCATCCATTCAATCAGTAATTATTCTTGAGAATAATTAAAGTTTGTGTGTTATACACAATGCTATGCTATACACAAGGTATTTAATAAATAGCTAATGTATATTTTTTTTTTTCCTAATATCTTAACAAACATAAACTTACCTTTATAAGCAGGCCTAATCTACAACAGCAACAGCGTGTAGCATTCCTCTACCCAAGACAACAATACACAGATGTTTTGGCCTTCTCACGAAAAGCAATTAACCTCCCACCCCACTTGTGGACTTTGAAAATAAACTCTCCACTTAGCGAGCTAGCCGAGACCTCTCAAAGACGTACGTAATGTTCAAAATCAAATATTACCGCACCTTTCACCATCTCTCTTCCACCCACTAGAGGCAAGGCACCACTTTTCCAGAAGTCCCGAGACTTCTCTGGCAACGAGGCTTGCCCCGGCTGGCCGCGCCTTGCCTCTAGTGGGCGTGCTTCCATTTGTTAGTACATATTTTTCTCAAGAGGAAATTTTCTCGCATGCTGCGCCTTGCCTCTAGTAGGTGGGCAGCTTTAATCTGTACCCTTTATACCCTTACATTAATTATCCGGCTTAGCCCCGGAGAAATATCTTAGAGTCAAATATTGTAAAAAATGCATAAAGGATAATAAAAAAAGTAAAGCCAAACTAATTTTTAAGGGCAGAATTGGTAAATAAAAATGTTTACACGTGTAAAATAGACTAAAACGATTAAAAGGGTGAAGAGGGTAAAAATGATTAAAAAAGTAAATATAAACAAAATTTTAAAATTCTAGCGTGCAGGCGCACAAGGTCTACCATAACTCGCATTACACAACTGTAGTCAACAAATATAGTGTAAGTATGATGGGGAGTGGTGCAGTGGGAGGGGGTCAATAATACTTGGCTACTGTCACAAAGCAAGAAGTGGTCACAGTGTTTTCGTCACAGCGACCAGGCTGCAAGTAAGCTTCTCTGTCCTCTAATGCAGCCAGCAAAGAATAAAACCTGACCTATTGAAACAAAGATTTCTTCCGTGGTTGGCTTTACATCTAATTCAATTGGAAAAGATCACAAGAAGATTTTTTACTAACTTTTTTTTCATCCATCTTAGTAGCCATTTAGGTTTTACACATACATTAATCTATGCTAATGATTTATGAATAATTACGGTAGAACATTTAGAATAAATGTCCCCAGATTTGCATAAAAAATGTGGAAAACTTAAGGAGAACTAACTTCAATACACCTGACTGGGATTCCAAGCCTGATCTCGCAGTCACCGGCAATCCAGTCCAACAAGCATCAGATCATGCGACAAGCGACATGGGCAGCTAATATCCGATGATAGTGTAGCCGCTCAATTCAGCGCAGTCCTGGATCTTAATACGTGTTTCTGAGAGTATTGAAAATGACTCACCGGCATGCTGTGGAGGTCGGCAAACCGCTGTGCGACTTGAGTCTTCACACACTGTTTACTTTGTTTCTCACATTTATTTCCCACCAGGATGCGAGGAACATCGCTAGTTAAGTTGTTTTTATCACATTCTTCAATCCATTGTGTTAGCGACTACAACAATGACAAATTAGATTTATCAACGCTATGCTTATTGTAATATATAGGAGCTATTACCATGTTTAGATAAGAGGTTAAGTACACCTGAACCACTACAATGGGTAGGAAATTTAGGGAAAGATACATTTTAAATATAGCTTATAAGTGTGTGTGTGTGTCCCTTTTTGTAGCACCTCGTTTTACTACCTGTTTGGGCTATACGCTTATGTACTAATTACACTAATGTCTTTAGGGATGAGGAAGGTTATATTTTATAGGAAGTGTACCCGCATTTGTGGGACAGGAGATTGGAGAGAGCCATTTTGGATAAACCATCCTCAGTATACCCGACCGAGATTAAAATCCCAATCTCCCTGTCATCAGCAGACTAATCTATTGCAAGATTGACACCTTAGACCATGTGGCCATTGAAGTGAATATACCATGGAGGCTAATGCACCCAAATTGCTAAGCCAGTGTTTTGTTTTTAGTTAACGACTCAAGACTATTCGTAGAGCCTCAGTGCCAAACAAGTTGGTGGCTTCCTACAATCATGTCTATTAGATGGCAATAAGTAGAGAGGACCTCGCTTGGTAGTCCTCTCTATCTACTCTAAGGTTGAATGGTCAGACATCGAGGTACACAAAACTTGCCATCGGTGACTCTCCAGCCTGACAGAGGTGAATTAGGGCTGGTGTTAGTTCTAGTTAGTCGAGCACTCATTACGTCAGTTAGTCTCTTCCCTGTCACCGCTTCACTTCACCTCTATAGCAGAACGTTCATGTTAAATACCGCAAATAGATTAAAATGAAAATATAGAAGAAGTGAGAGAAAATAAATTGAATGAGTTGAAATCAGGCCTTAAAAAACCATTAATTATTTTACAATCTGTCAATAATGTAAATGTGTCAGCAGCGAAATAAAATAATACCTGTCACATTAATTTCCAAACTGTTCACAGAATGAATGGTTTAATCAAACTACAAACATTTTCAGGAACAAATAAAGTGTTAGCCTTGTTATTTTATATTATTCATTATTTATTTATTTAGTTGAGGTACTGTCAACTGGGGTACACTTGATTGGTGGGGTAAACATGACCAGACTCTTAAAAAAATATTTGTGTGTTTATCTTAGCTAATGCATTGATTAATTGATGCTTTAAAAAATGTTTTTGTAAAGTTACATACATATGTATACCTTTAATTCAGTAGTGACATAATACAACTATTGTAGTTGTTAAATGGAAATTAAAATCCATTCAAAATTTATATTGGTAAAAACCTAGTCATTAGCTGTATGTAAAATTATTTTGAATATAATTAATATAAAAATATTTCATTCAAATATGTTAAGATTAAATAAAACATTAGAAGTTTAGTCAATATAGGGGTAAACTTGACCAATGCTTCTAAGCAGGGTAAACTTGACCACCACAGGTTTTCAAATAAAACAACAATAAGATACATAACCAAATAAAAAAATAAATAGCACACAATCTTATTCTTGTAAACTGTACCTATATATTATTTCCATCTTATGCTCATAGTTTTTAAGTTATTAACCAAAGAAGTTAAAAACTGGTCAAGTTCACCCTAGCTGGCGGTATTTAACATGCACTTTCTGAACCGAATAATTATATTTTAAGCACATTATCATTTCTATGAGCGAGAGCGAAAGAGCCTACCAAATTTGCCGGGAAAGGTATTTTCACATATCTTCCAGGGTTCTTCCTCATGTCACAACCGACATGAGACCGACGGCTTCACTCGCCCCTGAAGGAAGTTGTGCTACAGATTTTTATTGCTCAATCAAAAATCTGTCGACCCAGGCTGGGTTTGAACCCACAAACATTGGGTCCTAAGGTGAGCCCCTTACCCCAATACCAGCGAGGTCGACTATTTTATATTCTTAATCATATTTTTGCAATAATAAGATGCCAAGTTTGAGTTGTTTTTTAGTAAAATAGTGACCTTATTGCATCTTTTCAACCACAGCCCCAGAGTATTTATAATGTAGCTAGTTGATAAAACAAGTTTGACACGCCTGTTATTCCACTGAGAATGACAACTCAGAAAAAAATATATCATATTTAGATCATAGAACTAAGTGCTCACATTAAATGATGATATTTTGGTTACATCGTAAACAATGACTACCGCATGGACGTTTCGATAGTAGTGCTGCACCATCGATTTCCGGAAACGTTCTTGGCCAGCCGTGTCCCACAATTGTAACTGTAACACAAGTAGGGTGCTTTGTATAGAATGTTACAAAATTATGATCTGATTTTTTATTTGTATAATCTAAACAGGTTGTAAGATGTGATGCGTGAAAAAAAAAGATCACAAGCTATCAGATAACATAGCCACCTTTGACTCGGTAGGGCTTTGTGCTGACAATAATAAAATAACAATTGTATAAATGTGCATATCATGATGGATTAAATAACTACTCTGCCTTAATATGAGTGAAGAATGACCCTCGAAATGTGATAACTCCTGAATAACTTGGTGGTTAACTCCTGAATAGCTCAGTGGTTAGCTCCTGAATAGCTCAGTGGTTAGCTCGTGAATAGCTCAGTGGTTAGCTCCTGAATAGCTCAGTGGTTAGCTCCTGAATAGCTCAGTGGTTAGAGCAATAGCGTAGCCTACCAAGTCACAGATCCTGGGTTAATATTCCCATGTCCAGGTGTCAGTTTTCAATTTAAATAAAGTAAAATAATTATTTAAGTACTTTTTACAGTAAAAAAATACTTGTCTTTAGGTTCCAGATAAAGAATAGAAAATATGGAAAACTAAGCCCTGAGACATTTGTTTAAAATTACCAACTATCAAGATTAGTGAGTTCAGGGATAAAAAAAAGTATTTATATGGACTTTTCCTTAAAAAAAATTACTTTGTAAATAAAACAGGACTTAAGAAAAATTAATAATAATTTATTATCCCTGTAATTGGTAAAATTTTAAAATTGGCTTAAACCCAAATATCAATGTATTAAGAATTAAAGGTAGGATGGTAGCATATCTTAGTTTAGGGCTGTTTTGTATTACTACCTAAAACATCCTTTAATACACAATAATATTGATGTGAGGGATCTGAAGGGTTGCCAACCTTAACTAGCTCTCAACTCTTTGGGGTACCAACTGTACATTAATTCTTTTTGTTATTTTTATGTATTTGATCCTAGTATTTGTTGAACTAACATAAGCCATTCTTTTGTGTCACAACAGATTTTTGGACATTTTAAATAATATAATTTTTTTAGCTAATAATTTAACTTTGAAAGTGAAAAAAATTATCATGATCAACATTATTTCACTTTTTCTTTAATTATCAATTCTGTCATTCTGTCTTGTCCAAACTGAGTCTTTCAGCATGACCTATAAGCATATGCCTTTTATAGGTCCTCGAATTTCATCTTCTTTGCTACCTTTAGGTCATCAATAGGTTGCTTTCGTGGTATTTCTAGCCCCTTTTCCCCTTCCACTTTGTCTTCTATGACATTGCTCGGTGAGCCATTTATTCTACTAATAAAGCCCACCTAGTTGGGCTTTCTTCGTATAGCAACTGCAGAATAGTCATATTTTCATTTGCTCTTCTGACTCCTGGATGAATATTAATCTGGTAGATAACTGTAACCTCCCAATAGCAATATGTATCCGATAGTCGTAAGACTGGCCCTTAGAACTGCTTCATTAGTCACCCAATCTGGCCACTTTAACCTCTCTATTCTCCCAGAGCATCACATCTCATTTAAGTTCCCAAATTTTTCTTCTCCGTTTTCTTAAGGTTCATGTTTCAGCTCCATACAAATTGACACTCTGTATGCGGCACTTCCCAAGTTTATTCCTCATCTTAAGGTTCAGTTTGCTGGTCAGTTAGCATCCTTTTCTTGTTGAAAGCAGCCTTGGCCATTGCTATTTTTGACTCCACAATTTACAATGAATGTCTGTCACAATTAAATTTCCTAAATATTTTAAATGTTTCATATACTCCAGCTGTTGACTTCTCACCAACATTTTCTGTTGTTCTTCTCTCTGGGATATCCTCATTTCCATTACATTCGCTCTTACACCTTCAACTAGTTTGGTTGACAAATTTTCTTTGAATTTTACATGTAATCCTATTTTGAAATGTCTAGATCCTTCCAAAGCATCCTTAGCAAGAACGGTCAAAAAGAAATGTAGATTAACAACAACCCGCCTTATTCCTCTTACGCTATCTGTGCTTTGGTGTATCCTAATTTCAATCATACTTTTACTCTATTATTCTTCTATCTCTCTGGTCAAATGCCTTTTTCCAGTTGATCTAAACAAGCATATATTTCTTCCTATGAATCTTTCCAATTCTATTCTAACATTCCAATGGCAGCTCTGGTTCCCTTCCAGAAACCAAAATGGTATTTTCCTAATACTTCCTTTATGCTAACTTATTTTCTAGACACTTAGTGAGTAGTCTAGTTACTATATTTGTTATGGTTATTTGGAATAGAGCACTAGGATAAATCATGGTTTGGATTAGGAGGGATAGCCAGCACACTTACCTTGGTGATACTGGAGTAGAGACTAGACTATTCTCTTGATCTGATGAAGCTTTCTGTGACAGTGAAAGATTGACCTTAAGAATGTGTTTGTGTT
>CABFOV010009413.1:8600-19548 GCA_902141375.1 Timema poppense
CCCGCCCTCCTGTGTAAATGATCTTGATCCGCCATTGGTGATTGGAATAAGCCTCTATAAACACAGTGTCTTGTCAAAGAGACACTGCACTGGCTTCAGCTAATAGTATCTGTAACGTTTGGCGTCCAACGTCACCAGTCAAATGGGCCTAGCAACACACACTTCACGTTCGTATCTACCACTTTGTACACGAACAGGGGTGTACAGACTAACAACAGTAGAAACAGTGAGATGGGACGGTAGCTCGAGAACAATCGAACATACATTCGAGGTTTGTATGTAAGGACCTTTTGATGTTGTTTTGAGGTCTAATATCCACACCCCAGTTATTTCACACATAAATCCACTCTTTCTCTGTATAATATTGACTTATTTTATAAATAAAATATATGATAGTCTATTTTAAGAAACTTATTCGCCTAAATAAAAAATGTATCGAAATATATATATTATATCGTATTGGAATAAAATTAAATAAATCCTTGAAGTATAATGAATGTTTCTAAAATTCGAAAATTAATTTTTTGGACTCTTAGAAATAATTTAAAACAACCTATTATTTCATAATATATTACATTCATAAATATAAAGAGAAATATATTCTTCCATAAATACTACTTATAAGAAACCTTAAAGCAATAAAATGCATTCAATTGATATAGTAATACTATTGTTATTTTAGTTTCAAGACTCCGTTCCATTTTATCAAAAGAAAAATGTTTGGTGTTATATTAAACAAACAAAATTTCGGGACTATTTACTGTGCGTGGAACTCATCATTTTATAAATATAAAGCTGACATGAAGGAAAAAATATAAAAAGTTAAACAAAACACTCACCTCTGGCAGCGAACAGCTGACCGACCAACGAAACAATCAAGAGACAATGAAAAGCCAGTGTGGTACCCATCATGTCTGTCAGGTCGGTAAAAAAAATAAAAAATAGATGTCCCCGGAGGACAGTCGTCTGGTCACCCAATATTCACTCACTGTCACTCGTCAATAAATTAAATAAGAAAATTAAAAAAACTTTTCCGTCATTCACCGCAAAGTAGCCAAAAAAACTTGGAAAAATAAAGTTCACCAAAAAAAGATGTGAGAAAAATATTATCTATGATAATAGTAACTAATTAAAAAACTTGAATGAGGAAGTCTGTTATACCACAGATACCACGAATATATTTGCAAAGTTTTTTTAAAGAGCGAATTAAAGCTAAATTTGTGTCGGTCACTTTCAACTTTTTACAAATTTCTCTAATTAGTTTCATAAAAATATTAGAAAGAGTCTAGGAAACACATTTAAAATAATTTATTAATTTAATTTATATGAAGGATACTTTTGACTTTCACGAAAAATATTATTTGAGTTAAATGGACCTAACAGTTTAGGATCGTCTTTACGAGCGGAGCTTCGCGATACGACTGATTTGAGTCTCTGATCTTCGCGGGCAAATGCGTTATGCCTACTGCGGGGCTACATCAGCGCATGCGTGTTGGACCGGTCTCCTGCCCACCCACCCTCTAACATCACCAATCCTTCGTACCGCCCTATTCGAGAAAATCGACCCACATAGATTGTATGCCTAGGTTCGCAGTTGGGTTAAATGTAAACAATGTCAAAACAATTCATAATAACTGTTTGGTGTCATGTGTCATTGTTTTAATATGATGAAAATATAGATTGTCTCTTTGTTGAGAGAGATAGTAGTTATTTGAACAACCTACTTTATTACTAGTTCAATAATGTATTAGGGTAAATATTTATATGGAAGAAAGCAATGCTATACTTATTAAGTATATATGAAATACGAAGCTTGGGTGATGAATGGTTATAATTACAGAGATCAGCTGTAACTGAGTCATATTAGAATAAATTGAAAATGAATGAATATTAGAGCCGGATTAAAGGGGAGAGGGGGGGCATGAGGGCTATGGCCCCGGGCCCACGCTTGAAGAGGCCTCTAGAAAATGATGCATTTATTCTACTATAGTCATTATTTTATTCAAAATGCCCTAAAATTTTGGATTTTATACAAGTTTTTTTATTATTTTAACCATTTAAATAGGAACATTTTTTTTTAGCTAAACGTTTGGGTTATAACGCATACGTACTAATTCCTCTAATTTACGAGAGATAAAGATACTTAATTTAGAGGAAGTGTACCCGTATTTGCGTGTAGTAAGAGAAGATAACCATTTTGGAAAAATATTGGTACACCTGATTGGGATACGAGCTCTTAGAGGGCGTTCAAGTTAAAACCTAAAACCTAAACCAGCAATTTATAAATTTCAAGGATTTTTAATTCTTTTATCATCGCGTCTTACTACCTATTCAATCTTTAAGCAAAATTGCATGAACATGCAATGGTTATTCCTGTGAACAAATGAAAAATGTCAACAAATCTTACGTAAACAAAAGGGGGTAGGGGGTTTAGGCATTTGATTAATTTTGCTTACAAGGGGGGGATGGGAGGAGGGATTAAAAATTGCCAAATTGTGCTTACGTAATACTTGAATGCCCCCTTATATTCTCGTCATTGGCAGTCCTAATTAATCGTGAGAGTGATGGTTTAGACCAGGGTTCTCCAAACTACGGGCCACATCCGGCCCGCCACAAGATTATATCTGGCCAACCCCAAGATTTTATCAAAAAAAACAAATTAATTGCTTCCTTCACGCAGTATATGTGACATGTTCAGTTCCTGTCTGCACGCATACTTCCCCCTCCCCTCTCCCCCTCCCATGACATCAAGCCAGAGTGCTATCAAAATTCCAAACCCTCATTTTCATTCACAGGCGTCATATGATTAAAGACCTGAAACCATGGTATAAGATCGGAGATAAGAGAGAGCTGGTGTCATTCCCCATATACCCACACCAGAACAGCGGCTTGAGGTGATTTTTAGGTAACTTAGTCCCAAGTCTCCGGGCAGAGGGCTAAGAAAAAAAAGTCATGAAAGGTACTACATAATTTTAAAAATAAGTATTATAATTATTAGCATCGAGTGTTTGTACCTGTTCGGATTATACGCACTTACGCTAATGTGTAATGGTAGGGTGCTTGTGAGATTAAATGGAGGATCTACAATTTAAAGCAGAATCCAAACCATGGTGGAGGCCTGGCATTAGCTACATTCACAAGTTGTGATTAATACACGTCTTGTCAGAGGTGAAAAAAGTGTTTGGTAAGGAGATAAATCTGTGCCGGGACCGAGGGTTGAACCCGGGACCCGAGCACAGAAGTCCAACACCTACCCCTAGTCCACCAGGTCACCCTAAAAATAAGTAATCATACTGACTATCTATAATAAATATAAATTTATATATATAATTGGTTCATTTCACACAAAGAAGAATAAACCCCAATCACTTTTATCAAACATTGACTGGTTTTGGAAAGTGGCATTGTGAATCAATTGAGTCTAATGTACACAAGGGATAAAGTCCAACATAGCAATGATCAAGACTGCTTTCAACAAGAAGAGGATGTTACTGACCAGCAAACTGGACCTGGAGGACCTGGCGAGCAATGACCAAGGCTGCTTTCAACAAGAAGAGGATGTTACTGACCAGCAAACTGGACCTGGCGAGCAATGATCAAGACTGCTTTCAACAAGAAGAGGATGTTATTGACCAGCAAACTGGACCTGGAGAGCAATGACCAAGACTGCTTTCAACAAGAAGAGGATGTTACTGACCAGCAAACTGGACCTGGCGAGCAATGATCAAGGCTGCTTTCAACAAGAAGAGGATGTTACTGACCAGCAAACTGGACCTGGCGAGCAATGACCAAGGCTGCTTTCAACAAGAAGAAGGATGTTACTGACCAGCAAACTGGACCTGGCGAGCAATGACCAAGACTGCTTTCAACAAGAAGAGGATGTTACTGACCAGCAAACTGGACCTGAAACACATTTTGATTAGTGATCCTTTCGTGCATGTCAAGGCATTCAGAACAAAAGTGATGCTACTTGAAGAACAGATGGATGTTCATGATCATGTTCAATTCCCCCGTTGTGAAAAATTTCGTGAAGAACGTGGCGAAGGATTTCCTTCTTAATTTGCATTGGAACTCATTTATGAACTACAAAAACCATTTCGGGGACAATTTTCTGATCTTGATGGGAAGAACAGACTATAACAAGGCTGTTTTGAAATCCATTTGACTGCATTGTTGAAACACTCCCAAGTCTGCTTCAAATGTAACTTATTGCTCTATAATCAGATGACATGCTGAAACATAAGTATACAGTAGTAAATATGATCCAATTTGATAATTCTTGATAGCCTAAACATTTTCCGGAATTGAAGTGATTTGCTTGTGAAACTGTGTCAGTTTTTGGTAAAATAACTTGTGTGAGCAAAAATTCTCAAAAATGAAGTATCTCAAGTCCAACTACCAAGAAAATTCATCTGATAAGCATTTGAAGTTCTTTCTACTCATAATAATGGAAACCTCAAGCTTTAAACCTCAATTTAGTAATATTTGGAATTATAAAAAGCAGTTTCATCATTTTCATTGATATTGCTGTATGAAAAAATACATGGTTTGTTATTACCGATTGCAATCGCCCATTCACATACCAAAATAAATATGAATTTCTGTTTCTTGAAAATATTTATGTCCTGCTGTCTTTCTTTGTAAAAGTTACATTTCTGTTTCGTTCTAAATAATATAATTTTCATTTCCCCCAAAAAGATCCAAATAACTATTAATCTTTCATTTATAATTTGTTTTTACTTTGGACCGTGGAAATGAGTAAAATCTATTAAGTGGCTCACGTATCAAAGAGTTTTAAGACCCATGGCTTAGACAATTCATTCACCAAAGTGAGTAAATAAACTGTAAATAGTTATTAATGCAAAGTGATATCCAAACTGAGCTGTCGACAAGTGTATTATTATATTAGACCAGTGGCCCCCCTGACCCTTAATTCCTTGATCAGGCACTGCTGACTTTGACTATGATTGCACATGTCTCAGCAAAAGCTGATTTCAGTAATTATAACCATTCATCCCCCAAGTTTCACCTTTCATACATAAGTAGGCCTACTTAAATTGTACAGTGTTACTTTCTTACATATTAATTCCTCTGGAACGTACAGTGTAACTTATTTATTGTGCTACTGGCAGCATAAAGCCACACATGAGTCACCGGTGGCTCTGATATATCAATATAGCTCTGATTAGACGATTATATAAACACGTCCATCACAGACTCTACCTTGAAATATGAGTGAATAACAATCCTAAGAACGGGATGGTCTCTGGACAGCTCAGTGGTAGAGCATTGGTGCGCTAAGCCAAGGTTCCCGGGTTCGATTAGAGTGTCCAGATGTCATGTTTCACTTTATTCGAATATATATTTATAATTTAATATGAATATATTTCTTAATCCGTATATATTAATTATGTAAGGTTATCAAGGTTATTTAAGTAGTTTTGTGTCCATACGTGCCTTATTATTATTACTACTACTATCTATAGTTTATACGACATGTAACGCGAACGAAAGAATCTATAACCGTGTTCAGGATATTAACTGGCAAACCCAATGTGAAGACCTAGCCGCAGATGGGAGGATAATATTAGAATGGACCTGAAAGGGATAGGGTGTAATGAGGTAGACTGAATATAGCTAGCTCAAGATAAGGATATGTAATTAGCTATACTGGATAGAACTTGCTCAAGATAGGGATAGGGTGTAGTGAGTTGTACTGAATAAAAATAGCTCAAGATAGGGATAGGGTGTAATGATCTGTACGGGATAGAACTTGCTCAATATAGGGATAGGGTGTAATGAGCTGTACTGGATAGAAATATCTCAAGATAGGGATAGGGTGTAATGATCTGTACTGGATAGAACTTGCTCAAGATAGGGATAGGGTGTAATGAGCTGTACTGGATAGAGCTTGTTCAAGATAGGGATAGGGTGTAATAAGTTGTACTGAATAAAAATAGCTCAAGATAGGGATAGGGTGTAATGATCTGTACGGGATAGAACTTGATCAAGATAGGGATAGGGTGTAATGAGCTGTACTGGATAGAACTTGCTCAAGATAGGGATAGTGTGTAATGAGTTGTATTGAATAGAAATAGCTCAAGATAGGGATAGGATGTAATGAATTGTACTGGATAGAACTTGCTCAAGATAGGGATAGGGTGTAATGAGTTGTACTGGATAGAAATAGCTCAAGATAGGGATAAGGTGTAATGAGCTGTACTGGATAGAACTTGCTCAAGATAGGGATTGGGTGTAATGAGGTGGACTAAATAGAACTAGCTCAAGATATTGATAAGTGGCGTTCTCTTGTAAGTGCTTCAACGAACTATCGAGTTCCTAATTCCGTTGAGTGACTAAGTTTGTTATATAAATAAAACTGAGATTTGGCCAGTTTTAGCTAAACGTGGAAGGGTAGACACGTGCCATGACTGATGGAATGGTACGAATGTTATGTTACGGTAAGCTGGTAGAGCTACTGGTAGCGGAACTTTGGAGATAGATGAGCGCGGATTTAAGCTGGTCACTCGTAGGAAAGGACTGGTATAGTGAGGATGTTTTTATTGGAGGGGTGGGATAGGATCATGATAGCTATTACAATGTAATATGTTAACATCCAGATTCTAAAATATGTGTGCGTGCTTGTTAATCGAAGAGACATTTAATTCATTGTATTAAGTAAACTCCAGAGGACCAGTTTTTGTTATACTAAAACAGAGACTTTATTTGGATGTGTGCAGTACACTATTCTGTTTAGAGTACTAGCTTTTGGAGTTGTTGAGCGGCGGAAGAAGTAGATCTGGTAGTTTGATCTTGATATGCGCTTTTATAACTATATTAGTTGTGCGACAAGAGGAACTCCCCTACAAAACTGATTGTATGTTTAAGTAATAGTGTCATGAATCCATCACATGTAAACATAAATAAGTTTGAACTAATTATTAAATTTTCTAAATACCTGCTGGTCTAAGGGTAAGGTGTCAGACTTCTGTGCTGGCGGCCGGGGTTAAATTCTCGGTCCCGGCACAAATTTATCTGATTACCAAACCCTTCCTTCACCTTTGACAAGACATCTTGTGAATGTGAGGAATGCCAGGTCTCCCCCGTGGTTCAGATTCCACGTTAAACTGTAGGTCCTTCATTTCATCTCACAATCACCCTACCATTACACATTAGCGTAAGTGCGTATAACCCGAACGGGTAGTAATACGCGGTGCTAATAATAATAATAATAATAATAATAATTAATTTTCTGGTATTGGCGCTTAAATAATAACATGAGGACTGGCACTGTTTTATTTTTGCAACATTTTATAATGTTGTAAATAATAATAAAAAACACAAACATTGATATTTAATATTATTATTGAAGCAATATTATAAGGTACAAAATTTTCAATAATATTGTGATGTTGTAAATTTTATTTGAAAAAATAATAATGTTAAACTGTTACAAAAACATAGTGTATTATTATAAGAAAGTTGTACGCCATTATTTTATATATGACTGTATTGTAAAATTACCTATTACTTACTTCTACATTATTACTGTATTGTATTATTTTAAAAATACAGCAGCAAAGACATCACGACTGGCGTCGCTGCGTATTCGCAACATTCCTGCATGGCACCAGTTAAAACTCCCTTATCTCAGATAATAAACATTATTTTGAATGTTTGATGACATTATACTATGCAGTAGGAATTAATTGAGGAATACGTGGAGGCGATCCAACCTTTAATTAAGAAGAGAAAAAAATACAGCTGATGCGAAAACGCAACCGCGCCAGTCACAGACGGTTAACATATATAATATAATCGCACTACAATGGATATGATCGCTGAGGCAACCGCACGGTTACTATTGGGTAGCAGCTTTGTCATTTTCTCGTGGTTTTTTTTGTGGTCAATCACCCCTCCAGGGACGTAGCTGGGGGGCGGGGTGGGGGGCTGAGGACCCCACAAAATATAGATCTTTTATATGCTATTAAATATGTTTTTGCAAAAAAAGGCCCTCAATCAAAATTAAACGTATTTACATTTGTGTTGGAGTGTTGGAAGGGGGTGAGGGGCAGGGAGTGTTTGGGGCTATGATGACGTTATTCATAGCTAAGAGGTGTGCCCAGAGAGAGATAGTAACCAAGGGCGCCCACAGGGAGAGGCCATTCATATATTATAGGTAGTTTAATAACAAATAAAGCCATCAAAAAATCTCCCCAACGGTGCTGTGAGCTAGCACTCAAACAGTACCCACAGCCACTCTTAAGGCTTTAATTTTTTTTTCATCTGAGGGAGGGATTGAGAATTTTAAAACTAATTTTGTATTTACTAAATATTATGATGATTTAAAATGGTTGCCACAAAGGTTTGTAATTAAGAATGTGATCATTGGGGAAATTTGTCAGCAACCGGGCCCTGATCTCCCACTACTTATCATTAATATAAAACATCCCTATTAGTTTTATAGCACTTAATAAAACATAAAAACATACACGAGCTCTTGGACGAAAGACGCATAACGTGCGCCTGCAGGGTATTTTACCGCAAAAACACAATTGTGCATCTCAAAGCGGAGTAAGTTAAAGAAGGGCTAACAATTCGTCACCTGCTTCCTCAAATCAAAATACTGTAGAAGCTAATCCTATAAAATTTAATCAAACCTCTCAGATTATATTTAATTAATTACGTAAAAACTCCAACAAATCCAGATTTGTATGAAACTTTTTTTTCCTATGTTGTCCCTTCTTTTTAGGAGACGAGGATTGCCTTAAAAAGCGTCTTTTGAGGCTTAAATTTAAAATATTTTACCGGGGGAGGGCCCCCGTAACACCCACTAATTCATAGAATACTCCTCAACCTCCCCTCCCCTGGGAAAAGTCCTACGGGCGTCTTTAGGGGGAACCTATAAAGTGAGAAATATGGAGGTCACCAGCTCGCGCTACTAGGATCACCAGTTTAGTCAGTTTTCATCTGAAATGGGGCCACTCTGATTTTTTTTTTTCTGGCTACATGCCTTCTCCCCTCAAATATAAGACAAGTTTTGCAACGCTGGATAGTCGAGGTTGCCAGTAGCTCCTTCTTACCCCAACACACCACCTTCTGAAATAACCGAGAGTAAAGAGATTTGGCAAAAGTTAACTGAGAAAGAGAGTGAAGACAAAGATTTTTTACCTTAGAACTGCATTTCCCTCAGCAAATGATATTGGGTGTAGACTATCACTTCACACGGGTTTATCAACGCTATATTAAGAGATATATTTGTACTGTTGCACAGAGGAAAGACAAGGATAAAAAAAAACTATATCACATAGATGTGATATTGTCCAAAACTACGGAGCGAGAGAGATGGCGAGAGTCACAGAGCTGCGACTTGCCGGGACGACTTTCAACTTGCGAGCGAGGTAGGCGTATCCTGATAAAGGATGACAGTTTCTAAGAAATATGCACCCAAAGTAGATATAATAGGGGAAAAGTAGGGAAGGAAATAATCAACAAGTAGGTAGCGTTTTGTGTAGGTTTAGCAAATGTTAAGATAATCAACAGTATAGTTTTGTCATCGTAAGTCATAATTGTAGTTAAAATAAAACTATAACAAAAGGTGTCCGTTTATTTTTAATACTCAATAATACAATTGATCAAGTGCCTATTAATATTAAATACAACCGGTATCAGGGACATAACCTCCTTAATTTAATTCCAAATAAAGTTGTGATGCCACAACTGCTATGATAAAGCAATTTGTCACTATATTCGTAATAAAGTTTCAATAAATAATTAGTTAAGCAAGCTCAGTAATATTTTTTTTAAATATATTTTTATTCTTATCTATAAAAAGGTCAAGTTCATCAATGAAAGAGTATGCCCTTTCTTAAATAAGAGACAGAGTCTCAATTATCCAAAAGTGTTTGACTGGCAGAGAGATTCAATGGTGAAAATCCAACCTCATTCTAATACAGAACAATTTTACTAGGAAGAACCTTATCTAACAGCTAGAAATTTTACAAGAACTAATTTCACGTAGTCATACTCAAAGTCATGTAATCTATAGATGTCACTTTAAATAGATTAGAACAATACCTATAAAATGAAAATAATAATATAGTCAAACTATATCTTTGCTAGTTCTAAAATAGTATGTTTGTATTCTCGAACAGGTTCTTCCTGTTTGAATTGGACTGTAGAAAAACTTAATTATAATGTAGGCCTATAGAACTATCTGTTTTGCTCAGTTTAAACTTATTTTTTAGAAAACAAAATTTATAGAGTGATTGTTATTTGGAAATGACAATTAATAAAAGTAAACAGTGTTGGGGACGTGGAAAGAGATTTAATACCGTCAGGTTCGATACAGGGAACTTGGGGTTCTAATCCTGGACAGTTATATAGAGTTCGCTTTTCCTAAACGGTTTATCTACGAAACAGGCGTGCAGCCCGAATTGGTAATAAGAGGCAGTGCTTGAAAAAATCTACGAAACAGTGAGCACATTTCCTTTGAAATTATGCCTTTTTCAACTCTAGTTCATGAATGTAACTTTGCGGTTATGCCAAACGAGTAATAGTAAGAATCGATGCACGTGAAAGTAAATAATAAAATATATGTCAAATTAATGTATCACAATAAAAGATTAACATAAATTATTATGGAAATGTATTATGAGAATTGTGATTGCGGAAATTTTCAGTTTTTCATTAAATATATTATGGAGCTTTTCTTCAATGTATTGATACATTTTTATATGATTATGTCAAAATTTCTCAACCAACAATGAAGTCTAATAGCAAGCATAGCTAAATATATTATTTGAATAAACTAAAGTTTCTTATTGCACTATGCTTGAATATAGTTATATTTTTCATATCGCCGAGATTCCAAACACGTGTTAACAATTTCCGAATCAAATTATCCTTTGAAATATACTTGAAATTAAAAATACAAATTGTAGCAAAT